>JAFVLL020009620.1:39026-119382 GCA_021397915.2 Tor tambroides | reverse complement strand
ATATATATATATAAAAAAAAAAAAAAAGAGACATCATCATGCATCATTCCAGACCCCCTTTTGGTGAAAATACAGGCAGAGTAATAATTGTATTACAGATCATTTTTGAGTGTATATAATACAGCGCTATAGATGGATGTATAAAGCACACTGACAGGATCCAGACGAGGCTGTTGTGGAGATCTGGATCCACTGACTCCATGTCGTCCAGAGTGATGGGTTTCCCTAGCAACTGCTTGTAGAAGGGCAGAGTGAAGCCTCCGTCAATGTAGTGCCCGTGGAATACAGCCATTCCCATAATCCTCCCCACAAAGTGGAAATAAGACAAATGCTCCTAAAAACACAAACAAATAACAAGAGGTGAGTGTTTTTAGAAAATAAAATTTGTCGGAGTAAATGGGAAGCTCATGAGGAAGATCCATGTCCACTTACCGGATTAACAGCAGAGTCCGGGTTGATCTGTAGCGTGTAGATGTCATCTCGTGAATACTGGAACAGTCCGTAGTATGGATTTAACATCTCATGCGACAGCAAGTACAACCACTCCCTATGACACAAACACAAGCAATGACACAAATTATTGACAGACATTCAGTCTATCATCATGGCCCACTTTGACACTGTTATACTCTAGTTTTACCACTAGATGGACACACAAGAGTTAAAAGACTGCAGAAAAGTGCATTCATAACCCACTTTACTTCCCTATTGTGATACATTTATTAGCGAAACAGGATATCATTCAAAAATGTATGCCAGGAGTTGATTTTATCCATCAGGAATTGATTGCATTGTGAAAATTAATAACTGATGGTTCAAGAAGGTGGAGAAAGCTACATATTGAAATGTACATGTTTCATCCAAATTACAAAGATGTGTTTTTCTGTTGAATAATGTTCACAGATGAATCATTCACAATAAAGAAAACGGGGCCCATTTTGATTTCATGCTCAGCTTTAAGTTGTGTGTCAAACTCATACCTAGCGACTCCACCATAGTCGAGACCTTCCTCTCCTCTGAACTTGACCATCAACCTCTTCCACAGGTCCTTCGGCCTCATCTTCATCACCTGCCGGTATGATTCCTGAGGAAACAGCAGAGATGTGGTGTTGAAATTCAAGAAAGATTACAGAAAGGTCATAAGAATGCAAGTCATCCGTACAGTCATAGTTCAGTTAAGATGACAAGTTCACACTAAGGGCATAGTAACTAGTTTCAGACTTATTTAGCTTTACATAACTGTCAAGTGTAATAAACAATTTCCTTCAGTACATGCCTGTTTTTATTGCTACATTTTTATTTTAGTTTTTGTTAATTTTAGTAATTTTGGTGCGTGTTCTTGTCATTTTTATTTGTTTATTTAAACTATTTTAATGTCTATATATTTTTATTTTTAATTATTATTTTAATTATTTGATTTTTTAATTAGTTCTATTTATTTTAGTACATCAAGTTAAACTAAATAAAAATGTTTCCTTGGCAACTAACTGAAATATAATAAGTTTAAGTGTTTTATTTAAGTTAACGTTTGAGGCAACAAAAGCTTTTTTGTGGTTTTAGTTTTGGTTAACTATAATAAACCTGGTATATGCACAAAACAAAAAAATCAAATTCTTATAAATTCTTAAAAATATACTAATGATATTAAAGAATGGTATCTTAAACTAATCACAGAAAAAAAATCAACTATAATAAAATTAAATGAAACTGCTCACATTAAAAATGGACTGGCAAATTTCTTCATTGAAAACAAAACTGATTCAATTCACCTGCAATTTCTTCCCCACCTGATCGTAATTCTGTTTTCTGTAGATCTTTTGATAGAAAGTTTCACTTGATTTGATTTCACAAGATAAACTTGCATGCATTAACTATGCTTAAAGCAACACACAAATCTGCTTTGCTTAAGTTAAGCCTTTTACGCTGCAACCAGCCCTTGGAGATGCCTCAATTTATTACAGTTGATCGGTCATCTTATGATCTTGCCAAAAAAACTCAAAAGAACCCAAACTCATGCGAAGGGTTCATATAATCCGATGTTTACGGTCAGACTCGTCCGTGGGGAGAGAGCGCAGCATGTTGGAATGCAGCATCCAGAAATGCCTGTGCGCATCCAGCTCAACACCCATAAACACCCTAAAACAGATGACCAAACAGAGCAAAAATCACTTCAAGCTGAGCAAAGAGAGAAGGGGGGTATAAATGTTTTTCCAACAGGCCCGAGATGAGGCTCAGAAACATGTGCAGTACATGTCACACGCGTTAGCTGAGCTCAGCATGCTAATGAAGCTTAACGTCATGGCTGATGCCTTATGGCTTGTGGGTAACATCCAGCAGAGCTCAAAAGCCCTCACAGTAAAGGTTAACCAGGCCTCTGGGCTTGTTAAGCGCTACTAAAGGCTCATTCAGACGGACAGGTGTTACAGGTGCAACTAACAACCTCTTACAACAACAGAGTTCCCATCTCAGAGCTGACAACTGAGTCAACGTCAATGTGGATTCTGCTGCTTTGTGATTGGTTGAGGAGTATGCAAACAAAAAAAAAAAAAAACCACACCAAAACAAAACAAAACTAAACATTATACATTTGAGAAACAACGAAACTAGATAAATCTAATTAAATTTAGAAAGGTTTATGCTTTCACTTTTTTATTTGCCAATAAACGTAAAACATGTTTTTTTTTTTCTTAGACCACCATGAAAAAATACTTAAGGAATAGACTAAAAAATAAGACAAAAATACTGAAGATGAAAGTAATAGTGTCTCTGATTTAAACATCATTAGCTAAAACAGCAGAGTTGGTGATTTAGATTCATTTTTATGAATCAGACCGCCTGTTTCAATGAGTTGATTCAAAACTCTGATTTAATGATTCATTTGCAACACCACCATAATGTTCACAGAAGTCTCTATTTGATATTTTTCATATATTAAAATATTTTTGTAATATAATTGTAGGTAAATATTGCTATTCATTACAATGTTTTTGTAACAAACACAAATACGAGTCAATATTATTCCTAGTGTTCATTTAGAGAAAGGCTGTGAAACACGTTTTTATTATTTTTAACTAGATTATTACCGTTTCAGTTTTAAAACTAAACATTTTGAATCTACTTGCCTGCAACGGTTGTTTGGTTGATATGGTGTTTATTCTGATTGGAAAAGAACCCCTGCTTCATACATGAATATCTACATTATGTGTCTACAATTTAGTAAAATGTTTTTGAAAGAAGTGTCTTGAAATGGTGAAATGCTCACCAAGGCTGCATTTACTTGATCAAAAATACAGTAAAAACAGTAACATTGTGAAATATAATTACAAGTTCAAATAAAGGTTTTCTATTGTAATATATGCTAAAATGTAATTTATTCCTGTGATGCAAAGATGAATTTCCAGCATCATTACTCCAGTCTTCAGTGTCACATGATCCATCAGAAATCATTCTAATATGCTGATTTGCTGCTCAAGAAACACTGAATATTATCAATGTTGAAAACAGCTGTGCTGCTTAATATTTTTAACCATGATGCGATTTTTTTCAGGAGTATTTGATGAATAAAATGTTGAAAAGAACATTTATTTGAAAGAGAAATATTTTGTAATATTATAAATGTCTTTACTGTCACTGGATCAATTTAATGCATCCTTGCTAAATAAAAGAATTTCTTTAATAAATAAAGATTTTAAATGAATTTCCTGCCGGTAAAATAATCCAGGGTCTCACCTCAAAGATCTCCTCACGCGAGACCTCGATACGGCAGTGTCCCGCCTGCGGCTGCTGCTGGGACAGCTCCTGTCGCAGGGTTTTCAGTTTCTGGACCAGATCTCGCTTGTACTTGGGCACCGTGAGACATTCAGGGTCCTCGGGGAGATTTCCGGGAGACATGACAGACTGAGCCTGCTCCTTCAGCTGTCCAGGACGACTGTGGAGAAAGAGCGAGGGGAAAAAAGAAACGGAGTATTAAAGCGAGATGAAACGTTGTGTCAACATGCACACAAACAAACACTGTTGCCTGACCCCGTCTTCACCCCGATGCCAGAACAGCGACGCCCTTTCAGTGCCAACTCACAGGTATGTCACGCCAGAACCGGACAAAAAAAAAAGAGCTTCCAAATACATGAAATGAGGACACAAGTTCACTTCACAAGCTCCAACACGGTCCTGAACTGATATAATGCTGAATACACAATCGGCCCAAAACACCGTACATAAATGTTTAAATGTCACTGCATTAAATTACAGAATGTCAAACAACGTGGCATCTGCAAACAAATGCTGCTGCTTGAGCAAAGACTTCATGCTAGACAAATAAAGATGGAGTGAGACACACTCTTTAATATTTATCCATGTGACACGGCTCCTTACACTCGTTCTCTGTCTGCACGTGACCCACATTCCTCAAATATTCCCTTCCTCCCGTTCGCTTTCCTTGACACGCAGAAGCTCACTTCTCTTCGCCTGCAGTTTCCCTGCTTCATGCTGCATTTAAGGACTTACAGTAACTGCTCTAAGATCTGCTTTGAATCTGAATCAATGTAAACACAATCAGTCTAGATGGGTTCTTACTGCTGCTTTGTAAAAACAGCCTGAGGTGCATTATCCGAACTTTGATGCATGGGTATGACAAATATGGATATCCGAGAAGATATAATAGGGGAAATTTAGTTTAAAACAAGTTCTTAGAAAATGTCAGCAAAATTTTTGCAGTAGAGTAACTATCAAGAAAATAAGCAATAAAGATTCTTCATACACCATGTATACGTGTGTTTTAATCTTATATTTAAATGTACAGTTTAATTAATTTCCCTTTTCTTATTTTTATTATTTTTACAAATATCATGAATATTAATCCATTTGACATGGTTAAAAAAAAAAAAAAAAAAAAAGAGCAAAATTTAACAAAATAGAACAACATATGGCTTCCTTCATGGGACACTGACTTATGTAGGTAGATAAATTTTCAAATCTTAGTATCACATCATAAATAATATTTTATTAATAAAATAGTCTTTTTATTATTTTATTCACTCTTATCTAGCTTCACACATTGAACAATAAAGATTATACCAAACAACATGTGCCGGATATACATTTTTACAATAATTTCAGCCTTTTAAAGATACTTTTGTATGTTATTATAGAATCATTGTCATTATGTCTATTACGATCAGGCTTATATATATATATAATGTGTGTGTGTGCGTGTGTGTGTGTGTGTGCGTGTGTATAAATATTTTCAAAATATATGCTGTATGTGTCTTTATATACACAAATACACACATATTACGTAAACAAAAACATTTATTTTGGATGCGATTAATAGCGATTAATCATTTGACAGCACTATAATATATTTTTTAATAACAAGCTTCATGTTATTTACCAAAACGCCTAGCTAGCACATTTTTGGATCACTTTTTTGCCATTAGTGACCATTAGTGATCCTTAAAATGCTGGATGTGGATCAAGAGGGTGGATCCATCAAAAGACAGCAGCAAGTGAAGCATGCACACACGCACAGCCACAATCACCCACCCATCCGAAGCTCCCAGCACGCACTTAAAATTACCGACTGATCGTGAGATCATAAACCCATCAAGGTTGAGAGGAAAGCACACAGCACAGAGGATTTTTGCCTGATGACAGAGAGGTGAGATTTTCTGCACTGATAAAAGGCAGATGTTTCGACAGATATCCACATAATCTGTCTGATGTCTTTTCCAAAAGTGAGACTACTGCAGCGCCAGGAACGTTTAGACTGACTTGCCTTGACAGCTGGCTCGCTTGACGGATGACATCTCAGTGCAAATGATCTGCTCAGACTGAGGTCTGGTATCTCAGTGTGGAAAACATGGCAATGTGATATAAAATTGAAATCTAGGTAATTAACATACTGTGATTCTAAGCTATATTGTAGTGTATGGCACACTTTTGTTATTCACACTTTTGTTGCTCTATTATCTGCAATAGTGATGCACCGATCATGATTTTTCATGGCCGATTCCGATAATGATTTTTTACATGCAAACAAGAAAGAATGAAAGCATACATAAGATGTTTATTTGGTATTTAACAGGCCAAATTGGCTTTTGGCTATTGAAAACAATAACTGTAACCATCTGAAATTAAAGGCAGTAACTGCGCATTAAGTACATTCAGTAGAAACATAGATGGTACTGACATCAGCATTTAGCTTTTGTTTTTAAATTGGGTTGAAACTACATAAAACTGGCCTTAAATGAAAACATTAGCTAACTGTAACCATGTGAAATTAAAGGCAACAACTGCATAGCTACAATCCAAACACAATCAACACACATTCAACAGTCCAAACAAAGACGTTACTTAATCAGCATTCAGCACTTGTTTTCGTGTTTAAATTTGGTGTAAAGAAACTTTGGTTTTATTTAGTTTCACTGGTAAAGTAGGCTATATAAATAAATTATTCCAAAATGTTAAATCAAATCATGTTTAGTGCAAGGAGTAAAACAAAGATGCTACAGCAGGTGCTTTTTAAATCAAATTAAGTCAATGTAATTTTAAGGTAAAATAAAAATAATCATCCTGTACAGAACTGACGTTTACTTCTGCTCTTTTTTAATTCTTCACAAAAAGAAGCATTTCAGTTTTGTCACAAGTTGGTCTGTTTCGTTTCTCATCCAACACGTGAGAAGCTGCGCCGAACAACCGTTCACTGTTTACGCTTGTGCAGGGCACAGACAGATACGCTCGCTCAACTTCAGCGAGCGCAGGACAGCGGCTCTTATTTGTGCGCCAGTAACATTACACCAACGGCCGTTCGCTTCTTGGTATCTGTTTTTCTGTGTTTGTTGTGCTTGTGCCAAAACACAATGTCTTCCACAATGTCTTCCACACAAATGACATGTTCGCGAATGATTACAATGTAGTGTGCACGCGGAAGCACTTCCGGAAAAATCGGCCGAAAGAGAGACAAAAAACCGATTGCCGGTTGCCGTTCGCGCATTATAAGCAAAAAACGGCCGGTCAACCGGTGCATCCCTAATCTGCAATACATTCATAGCTCTTTGGGATTTTGTATTTTAGAAAATAATTTTGGAAATAATTAAGTGTGTGCTGGCCTGAAGCTTCAGTACATTTCAGACTTGCTGTGAACGGTGGACAATCTCATTACATATACATATTCAGCCCGATCTCACGGCAATTCATACATATATTATGAGGTGGCTAATTCGTACGATCTCACTCGTACAAATTCATACGATTTTTGCAAAACGAATTAGCCACCTTGTAAAATACATACAAATTGGTCGAGATAGCGTTGACATATTCATGTATAAAACATCAACTAAAAACATAGTTTCTTACTGTACTACTATATAGTATGGCGACTGCTAGGGTGTTTTCTCACAGAATAATTAGTTGCCCTAAATGTCATGAACATAACATAAACATGCTCATAATTGTAATGCTAAAAGTTCTTAAACAAATATTCATTAGGGATTAGCAAATGACTAAATCTCTCTTGTCCTACTGTCAAAACGCTAATCAAAACTAGCAATAGATCATTATTTGTCATTTTAAGATTAGCTCCATTGTATGGAAGACTGTTTCCACCTACGAAAAAAAATACATTTACATATTTTTGTAATTTTCTTTCTTTCTCTCTATGAATATCATGCAAGTCTGAGTCATACATGTTATGTAGTATTAAGGTTACTCAATTCAACCTGATAAAAAAGGTAAAAACATCTAATATTTAAAAACAATGATTTGTGGTAAAAGTTCTCAAATATTCTTTTCAAATACTGTATTTTAAAATATAATATTAATTCTTTAAATGTTATCCACCAAATAAAAGAAAATTGGCTTCACTGTTTACATTTAATAGATAATTCATACATAAATTATTATAGTAATATTTTCTCACTACTCTGACTTATCTTAAACTATCTTTAAAGTATTACCTTGTTTATCTTTGACATTTTTACCTTATCTTTATTTGTTTTATTGTATTTTATACCTTTTGGGTGATAATTATGCCTGCTTGGTTGAATTTCAAATAGGGCTGTCAAACAATTAATCGCATTCAAAATAAAAAGTCTGTGTTTACATAATATATGTATGTGTAGCGTGTATATGTATATTATGATATATATTATTACATATTATGTATGTAAATACATACATGCATGTATATATTTAAAAAAATATAAAATATTCATCATTCATATATATTCATATATGAATATTATTGTGTGTGTATTTACATATACATAAATATACACATTACACACACACAATATATAAACAAACTTTTTGAATGCAATCATTAATTGTTTGACAGCCCTAATTTCACAGTGCATATTTTCCTTTTTTTCCCCCCTTTTTTAATATTGTCTAAATATTGGCAATGCTCATTGAAAAGCCATATTGATCTATCCCAGTTCAAACATCCTAGTTGAAAGGTAGATGCTTTGTGAAAAGATATTATGCAGGTGCAACGCCTACTTGAACTTATATTTCCCGACTTATGAGATTTCACCCATGCGTGCCGTACCCCACCGAATATTCTGGTTACTGCAAGAACATGAAGTGGGAAGACGGAATGTGGGACACGTCCTTTGATCTGTCAGGACAGGAAAAGGGAAACTCGATCTCTCCCCATTAATGCATTCCTCTGACTCACACGACTCACAAGCTCACACGCATACACGCGCACACAGATAAAAGAGAGATAAAATGCTCCGATTGCAGAGAATCCGATTAATTCCTTACCTGCTCTGAGCCTCGACAGCACCACGGGAGCCATTCGGACTGGGACTGTAGGAATAAACGTGAAACACGACGGGATGAGACTTCAGCAATACCACAATGTCATGCACTCTGCACGGCTAGTTCTTGTCTCTAGTAGTTTCTAGGTTAAATGGCGCCTGGTTCTGTCTGATGATGTTGAGTCTGACTCACTTTAGGACGAGGTGCAGGTTAGCAGAGAGACGCGGGTCTGTGAATTGTGTGGTTCGGTTGTTGTGGTCCACAAAGTACACACGTCCGGTGGCTGTGTTTCTTATCTCCCAGCCTGGAGGCAAAGGGCCCAACTCCTCACAATTCACATTACTGAGATCCCTGCAGAGAGAGAGGCGGAGAGGAATATTAGAGTTGTATTTTAGTAATATGATTATACATATTATGATTATTGTAATCATTAAATTAAGGATCATAATATTATGATGATTCTTTTTGCTGTTTATGAGCTCTTGCACACAGAACGGGAGTTTTCTCCTTGTTGAGAGGATAAATTATTATGATACTTCAATTATAATAATTATTTTATAGTTATTACATTAATTACAATATTTAAAAGACACTGGCATAGAGCCATTTGGGATGCATAATGTGCATAAATGTACATAACATCTGGAATATTTCTGCTTCTTTAGCTGGCTGATTCATATAGCAAGTTTCACATTATAGAATTGATTTTTAATAAAATTATTTTTTTATTTTATTGATACATTTTTTTTTCCTTTTCTCTATATATGTAGGACACATGATATTTATTAATATTTGAAAATATTCATTCACCAAATCAAATTGGATTCACTGCTTGCATTTAAAAAAAAAAAAAAAAAAAAAAAAAAAAAAAAAAAAATAGGCAAAATGTCTTGTGCCACACACGCACATATACAGACATACATAACTACACATACACACATTTTATATATATATATATATATATATATATATATATATATATATATATATATATATAAAAAAATATAAAAAAAACAATTTCAGCCTTTTAATGAAACTAAATAAAAATACAAAAGTTGTGTAATCTTTCACAATTTTTAGATTTTTAAATTCTTTATATATAGATTTGACCTTTGTCTTTAAGATAACTTAAATTATGAAAAAAACACTATAACAATTATATTTTTAATATAGAAACTTAAATTTCAATATTGTGAAAATGATTTATATCATGACAATCATGATTTGATAGTGGAAATGAAAATGCCTAGTATTCATAAAATAGCACTAAAATATAGTTTAACTATATTTTGACATGCTTAGACTGAAGTTCAAGTAAATGTGGAGGGGAAGACAAAAACAACAAGAACAAAGTAAGAAAACAGACAATACAAAAGATCAAAATGACAAAGTTAAAGAAAAAAACCCCGAGACAAAAACTTCAGGGATGTTGCTTTCAGGCTTCTGCCAAATATCATCAATCTAATAGAGCAAAAAATGTGGAGCACTGCAAAAATGCTCAATGTCAACTCTGAAAAGACCAGAAAAATAACCCGTAGCCCACCCTCATTTTTTCAATCACGTTCATGCGCACGGATAAATGACAAGCAGCTTTGCCTACACAAATACTGGCTAAACGGTCCCCGCATATAGTGTTTCCAAGTTTCTCCAAGTTCACGTTTTCTCAGTTTTTGTCCAAACCAGTTAACAGCACTGAGCTTAGAGGCATTTTTCGCTAATAGTAATATCTCATTGGTCAAAAACCAATAGCTGTGTTACACATTAAGGTTTTGATTTTCTCACTAAAAAGGACTTCATGCATCGCATTTGGTTAGGACACAAGGCACAAGCTTCCAAACAAATCCAGTGTAAAATAGAAGTTAAACAAGTGAAATAATTTGAACGGTAATAAACGTGTAAAAAGGTAAAGGAGGTACCTGGGCACTCTGGGGTCGTGCCATGTGCTGACGCCCGTCTGCGTGTGCAGGAAGTACACCTGACCCTGCTGCGTGGTCCTTTGCTCTGTGAACAAACACCAGGGGGCAACATCGGTCATTCACAATGTGAAAACAACAACAAGAGGCTGAATACAATCATTGTTTATGAGTTTAAGTGTGCACAGTACTGATACTTTCATTCTTTCACTTTCACTTTGATTCACCACATCTGATCCATCCCTGTAAACTATGACCACATCACACAAATGAATCCACATCAGGAGAAAATAATGGATAAAAATATAAAAAAGAAGTTTCATTTTATTTGATGTGAACAAAACCACAAAGACCGTGTTAGCCTTCCATATAAGGCTTTTCTTTCTTTAATGAATCTGTTGGAGTTAAAGGAGAACAGAGCATCATGAATCTGTGTGATTTATCTGTGTGGTGGCTTTTAAATGATGGAGATGAAGTCACACATTCAAACAAATCACCTTCAATAAACTCTCAAAGTAAGGCTGGGAGATCTGGCCAAAAATAAAGTAATTATCACTATATATTTTCTCCCATATCAGTTGATATTGGTATTTAACATGATATTCATTTCATACTATTAATAGGGAAGAAAGTGCATTTCACATGAATGTAAAAATACATTTTTAAAGTAAACTCCACAGAATAAGCTACCTTTTAATTTAGGGCCCCATGTGTTTTATCAATTGATACGAAGTTATCATGAAAAATGTTGTCTAATGAAAGTAATTTGTAGAACTTTAACAATTTAATCAATCTTTTAAAAATTAATTTACAACAAAACATTGCATTTTTATTTACAGAATTACATACTGTATTAAAACATGGACTAAAAAAAAATATATCTTGGTTGCATGATAATCCTTAAAATAATAATAATGCAATTTATTAAAACATTACATATATTACATTAAAAAGTACATTCTACTATATAATAGTAATATAGTTTCGTCAGTGACTAAAGTTAAACCAAGCTTTTAATCCAGTGGTTTGTGCTGAAGATCTTTGCGTTTCTGTGTGTATTTTCAGATAGTTTTACCAAATAAAATGGTGAAATGTTTGCAAGCAGCTCTGGAGATGAAGTTCATGAAACTGTAAATGATGAAAACACCTAGGACATCACATGGAATTGAGTATGTAAAGTAAACAATACCGTAGATGAAATTTGGTAACTTTATCTTAAGATCCAGTTCTCAATATTAACCAACTACGACAAACTCCTAATTTGCTGCTTAATAATAGTTAGTAAGGTAGTTGTTAAGTTTAGGTATTGGGTAGGATTAGGGATGTAGAATATGGTCATGCAGAATGTGTGCTTTATAAGTAATAATAAACAGCTAATATGTTAATAATAGGCATGCTAATAAGAAACTAGTTAATAGTGAGAATCAGTCCCTAAACTAAAGTGTTAGCTGAAATTTTTTAGCCTCTCACAACAAACCATTTGGTCAAGATGTGGGCTAAATATCAGAAAAAAATACTTGAAAGTTTATTATTGATAGTGAATGTGTTTGATTATTTTTTATGTGTACTGATACATCACCTAGCCCATCTCAAAGTCCCTGTTCCACACATGAACTTGACTTGCATCTCATGTCTACAGACCCACATTCAGCTACTTGAGCAGAGAGCACACAGAGCTCTGTTTAACCTGTGTCTATAACCTCTGCCCTCTGAATCTCTCCACGGACTCTCACACACACACACACACACACACACACAGACACAGCAGGATTTCCAGGTCACCTGTCTGACCCTGCAGCTGGTGCTGACGGCACGGAGATATTCCAGATGAGCTCCTTTTCTACAGCTCAAGAGACATTAATTACTCCTGCTGCAGCACAAATTTCCAGCACAAGTGCATATGTGTGTGTGCGCAGGGTGTATTTTTGACCTTGGCAAGCTGGTCAGTATTAATGGAAGAACTGGTGTGTGTGTGTGTGTTTGAACGAACCGTATCCCTCAGGCAGGTCGGGCGGTGTGTGTAGGTGAGTTCTGCTCATGTAGTTTCTGTGTCTCTGAGAGCGAACCCTTCGCTCCTGCACCCGTGGGTCATCCGCAGGAACGCCCGCTGCCCCGTTGGGCGTCATGATGGGTGTGTTCTCATCCACCAGGCAGCTGAGCGGCCGGCCAGGGCTCGAGTACTCAGACGCAGGCCTGTAAGTGTGAAAGAGGAAATGAGAACATGAGGGACAACAGAATACATTAAAATAGTTGGAAGGTTTGGCGCTAGCAACTTTAAAGGGATAGTTCTCCCAAAAATGAAAATTTGATGTATATCTGCTTACCCCAAGGGCATCTAAGTAGTAAGTGACTTTGTTTCTTCAGTAGAACACAAATGAAGATTTTTAACTCAAACCGTTGCAGTCTGTCAGTCACATAATGGCAGTCAATGGGACTCACGGAGTTAGGTATAAACGGAGGTTGGAGCAAGCTCTAAATGGGCAGGTCAGCTGCAAATGGGTGGGATTTGTTAATATCGTCTACACCAAACCCAACCCTAAACCTACCCTCTCCCAGCCTACTTGCGGCGCAAGTCCCTCCCACTTGGAAGTCTCCAGGCTGCAGCCCCTCCCACTAGCAGGTCTCCGGGCTGCAGCGATACATACTTGGACCCACGTATCTCTCAAATGGACTATTGACACTCCTAATTGAGATTATCTACAATATCAATTAGGAGGGTCAATGGTCCATTTGAGAGATAGGTGGCGGTAATGCACTTATAAGTCTGCGATCCGCCGTAAACCAAGACGACGCGTCACGCACCAGCTGTTGTGAACTCGCTCAGGACAGCTGGTCCGTGCGGCAGATCAGAGGTAAAAAAAATTATATAAATACTGCTCAGTTTGTTGCACAGACCGATCGTTTCGTGTCTTTAGACCTCAATGTATCGTCACGAGCTGCAGGGTTTAATTTGGTTTTTGTCTGTGTATGTTTTTTTTTCTCTCAAAGCCGTGAGTCCCATTGACTGACATTATATGACTGACACACTACAATGGTTTGAGTTAAAAATCTTCGTTTGTGTTCTACTGAAGAAACAGTCACCTACATCTTGGATGCCCTGGGGGTAAGCAGATAAACATCAAAGTTTTATGTCTGGGTGAACTATCCCTTTAAGGTCATGGATTCGATTCCCAGGCAGTTTTGATTGCAAAGTTTTGAGTCCCTTGAATAAAAGTGTGTGCTAAATGTGTAAGTAAAATCTTAGTAAACATCTTGTTCTAGAAAACACCTAGTTTCCAGATTGAGTTTTTTTTTTTCTGAAGTTACAAAATGAAGTCTATTTCCATGGCCCTATCTACATGGTTTGGACTTTTCTGGCCAAAAAAAAACAACTTAACTGATCTTAACTGGTTTAAAATGGTATCCCAGAGAGAGTGGCTAAGTTGGTGATTAGCTTGAACTAAAAAAAAAAAAAAAAAAAAAACAAACCAACAGATCAGACTAAGACCAGCAAGCCATCTTAGGCTAGTCTGTCCTATTCAACAAAACTACATAAAACCCAATAGCCTGGAAAGTAATTTAGGCAAGCCAAAATACCTTGATCCTACTACAAGACTTTTTCAGTTTGCAAACCATTTGCACCTCTAACAAAAATATTTATTAAAAGAAAATAAAGTAAAACAAAAACAACAAATAAACTTTTTTTTTTTTTTTTTTTTTTTTTTTTTAAAGTAAAATCATAATAAAAAGCAAAAAAATAAAAAATAAAATAAAACTAATAAAACAAATAAAACTAATTCGAATTGGTCACCCAGCTTCACCAGCTGAAAAATGCCTGAATATCCCTCTAAAACCAGCCAACAGCCCAGATTAAGACCAGAAAATCATCTTAGGCTTGTTTATGCAGGCTCATGTAACAATTTGGTTGCTCTGCTGGGTTACAGATTCATATTAAAACAATACAAATAGCTATTAGTTGTGGAAACCCAGGCACACAATAGTGTGACCTTTTGGTGTGATGTTCAAATCTCAGTAGTACAAAATGTACAGTTGCTTTGGATACTAAATGAATAATGTAACGGTGTCAGCGCCCTGCGGTCTCCGTAGACAAACACTGGCAAGCAGAGCCGCGAGGAGCTGAGTGACTTTCAACGTGACAAAGTCGCAGACCTGCAACCTCTCCAAACAAGGGAGTGAATTTCTGTCCGGCTCCAGCTGCCCAGGTTGACCGTAAGTGCTGTTATTGTGAAGTGGAAACATCTAAGTGCAACAGCAGCTCAGCCGTGAAGCGGCTGGCAACACGAGCTCACCGAACGAGGACAGAGTGCTGAATCATGTAGCACATAAACAGCCTGTACTCGCTTTCAATATTCCCTCTGTTCCACTCCGTTTCAACACATCCGAGCCTTTGGAAGCAACGTCAGAACCAAAATGATGTTTCAAGAGCTTCTGTGGCTGTGAAAATGTAATGCGTGCTGCACACCAGGACTAGTCGCCCAGTGTCGACATTTAACCTCACTAACGTGCTTAAGGCTGAACTGAACCAAATCCCCACAGTCTAGAGGAAAGACTAGAAAAACAGAGGCTGTAGAGTAGAAACAAAAGAGTATATGGGTGTTTTTGGAATAAAATAGAGGACAGATTGGCTAATTTTATTGCTAGCATTTTATGCACTAGGGGTTGGACCAACTAATTTAATGTTCTGCCATGACACTTTAAAGGGGTCATCGGATGCAAAATTCACTTTTACATGCTGTTTGAACATAAATGTGTGTGTTGGCAGTGTGTGTACACAACCTCCCTATAATGATAAAAATCCACCCAGTTTTTTTTTTTTTTTTTTTTTTTTTTTTTTTTTAAATCTTGATAAATCCAAACCCCTTTCTCAAATCAAGCCATTCTCAGCTTCTTGGCTGTGTGACGTCACACAGACCCAGGCCCCTCCCACGATTGTTGATTGACATTGGCATTTTACTGTCTACAGCTGAGTGAGCTGTAGACAGTCCTCCATTGTTTCACCGCCAGAGCAGGAGTAGACAAGAATGTCTCCTAAGTGACTGAGGTGTTCTGTTGTTGGATGTAATAATGAACATAGCAATCGTCATTTACTCCAGACATCTGAGCTGCTGAAGACACAGTGGATTACTTTTGTTTTTGAAGGGAATGTGCCTCCCGAGCTACCTAAAGGCGTTTATGTTCACGCGAATCATTCGTGATTCAGCTTCACCTCCAGAAGAAGTGAGTATAAGGTTTTTTTTATGAATCTTTGCAAATCACCTTTCCAAATAATGTGCTAGTTAGCAAATTCTGCGTCTAAATGCGGCTAAAGTTAACAGTCTTATGAGAATGGCTTGTCACCCCATGGAAGAGAGGGGCGGGGATAGCAGAGCTCATTAGCATTTAAAGGGACATGCAACAAAATGGGTTGCTGTGAACAGAGCTGTTTTTGACAAGGTAAAAAAAGAGGGTTGTTTTACACTACCAATGTGAAATTTTAACCAAAGTATGTTATAGACTTTTCATTAAGACCCTAAAGAATCATATCAACTTGTGGAAAATGGGCAGCCGATGACCCCTTTAAGCTTGAGGTTGACTAGTCGCTGGCCCTATAGAGGGTGCAACAGGATAAGAAATCTTTGAAGTCAAATTTTACGCTACGATTTTAAACAGTTAAAATGACAAATAAATGCATACTTTTGAAAGCGCTCCAAGACGTGTGATTATACCATCTGGATGCTCAAAATTGAACGGGAGAATGCAAGTTTTAAACAGCTTATTGTACAGGTAAGTTAATCGCCGTTCCAATCTGCATTGTAACACACACACAGGCTACAGACAGTAGCTTGTACATCACGTGCAGATCACGCGCACAAATGTCGACTTTGAAAAATCTGAAGTCATTCAACCCCTATTTTGCACCCTAAATACACTCAATGAAAAAATATTGTCACACGTCTTCTATTACTTGAGGTAAATTAATTTATGTTGGAGACGCTGTCCTGGGCAGAGTTCCCCAAATAAAAAAAAAATAAAAAATAAATAAATAAAAGATTGTAGAGACCAAAGAGTTTGGGAAACGCAGTCCAGACCAGCGTTTTTTCTAGATCTTCATCTTGGAATGTTGCCTGGAACGTTTCTTGGCCTTTATGGTTGAGTGTTTCCTTAATTCATGAAGTGGGGATGCTCCCCGACATGGCTTTATATCTTTCAGCTGTATTCTGGATAAATTTGGGTCAGTGTCTGAGATGGCAAAGACGACAGATGTGGCCGACGCACATTTTCCTGTTGTGCGGCACACGGGTACACACACACACACACACACACACATACATACACAAGAATCACTGTCCTATTCAGCAAAACCACCTCAAACCCAATGACCTGGACAGTAATTTGGGGTAGGCCAAAATGCCTTTATCCTACAAGACTTTGCTTCAGTCTGCAAAACCATTTGGTTATCTAACCAAACTAAAAAATAACAAATTAAAACAAAAATAAATAAATTAGAAAAAAATTAAATAAAAAGGTAAAAAAAAATTTTTTTTTTAAATCAAATAAATTAAAAAAAATAAAGTAAAAGTAAAAAAAATAAGAAAAAATAGATACAAAATAAATAAAAGGTGAACTGGGACTACAACAAAGGAAACCTGACCCCACCTAGTAGGTCTCTCCCATTGGGTGCTGCGTGTGATATGATTCAGATACTGGATCCGGCCAGATGCAGTTCTCCTCTCCTCCCAGCTGCAGAAAGAACACAAAGAGACATTCATACAGACGAACAAACAGACAGACAGACAGACACACACGGCGCAGGAACAAACACAGGGGTTGGATAAGAACGCTGGTTGTTACTGTTCAGTTGATCTAATGCTGAACACTGTTTTATATTTAAGCACTCATTTAGTTGCTTTTAAAGAGTTATTTCACGTACCCATCAGGCAGGTCGTTGTCAAACAGACGACTGCAGTCCACGACTGGCCCTCCAGAGCCTATCCTGTCCCTGGACTGAAGACTAACTGTTGATACAAACACACATAAACAGGCTGTTAGATGAGTCCCATCTGTGATGGTTTCAGGTGTCATGAATTGACAGAGAGAACGTGACAGCGATGTTCAAGATGAGTGACACACAGCATAGATATTTTGCCATTTTGGGGTGTATGTATGCATGTGTTTTTGAAATGTATCATACAAAAGTGTAATTTTATTAGATACTGATATAGCCATGCAATATGAAAACTGATCAATTAAAAAAAAAGAAAAAAAAAAGAAATTGTTTTATAATTTATCATTTAAAAAAAAGTAAAAAAAAAAAATAAATTATATAAATATATATATATAAATATTATATATATATATATATATATATATATATATATATATATATAGGCAAATACTGACATAGATCACAAAAAAAATAAATAAATTAAAAAAAAAAGTCAGATACAGATCCTGCATTAATAAATTATCGATTTTAAACAGAAAAAAAAAAGAGAAAAAGAAAAAAAAATGGTTAACTTTTTTTTTTTGCAAATATAGATATGGATCATGCATTTAAAAAAAATCTAATTAAAAAAATGCATTTAATAATATAATGCATTTAAAAATATCAATTTAAAAATTTAAGCATTTAAAAAACAACCCAACCCAATAATAATAATAATAATAATAATAATAATAATAATAATAATAATAATAATATTATTATTGGCAGACACAAATACACCATATTTTTATGCAAATAGTGTGCAATAAGACATATTTAGGTTTAGGAGTTTGTTCTACGTGTTTAGTATAAGCTATAGTAATAGTAAAGCTTCCCTTAGGGTTGGGGTTAATAACTACTTGCTTACATTCATGTGACGCAAAACGCATGTGTGATGCAAATCTTGAAGTGACATGAAGACATACAGGCATATCAGAGGGTTGTTTGAAACTCTCGGCCATGGGAAAGCATTCATCTTCTGATGAATGTCTGCTTGTAAAAACTGTGGTGTGGCCACGGGACGTGCAACCCGGGGCGCAAATACATCAACACCCCACAAACCCTTTCTTGATGAAGGAACAATGCGGCATGAAAGAAAATCACAACGTAAATGGCAAAACGCAAGGGCGTCAAAGTTAAATGCGTGGGTTTAACCATCATTAACGACAAGCTTTGAAGATGGTGTGACTCACGGGATAAATGGCAGATGTGGCAAATTCCTGAGAGGTCAATTCCTTGAAACGAGTAAAGGTTGTGACTCACCTACTATCTGTCCCCTCACAGTATCGCTGTCATTGGGCCCCAACTTGTTCAGGTCCAAACGCTGATCTGTAAATGAATGAAAGAGGACGAAAAAAAAAAAAGTTTCAGGAAAAAAGAAAAAGTTTGAGAAACCAAAGAGCCTGCATGGCATTTGTGTCATAACCTCTGACCTCCTCGCTCGGCAAACCATCTGAGACTTAAAAAAACAGCCTAAAACGCTCCACATTTCATGTGAGGTCACATACACTGCAGCGCTCTGTATCTGTGTGTGTGTGTGTGTGTGTGTGTGTGTGTGTGTGTGTGTGTGTGTGTGTGTGTATATATATATATATATATATATATATATATATATATATATATATATATATATATATATATATATATATATATATATATATATATACAGAGGCTGCTTTATTCCTCTCAGACTGTAGATGTGCTGATAGGAGTGAGACGCTTCCAGAAACACGCTGGGGCTCTCTGTCATTGCCGGAAAGAGGGAGACAGGAATAACAAGTAGCCTGCAGACATTAGAGAGGCCACTATCTGTTCTCACTCTCACATAGACACACACACACACACACACACACAGACAGTCAGATCAGGATGCACAGTTAGACTAAACAGGGCTAGAGGAGCGTTCATCCATCCCAACACACTCCACTCACATGTAAACCCCTTCATATGGTCAAACACCTGCAAAGAATAATGACCATGATTTTATGGCTGAATGTAACTTTTACTAAAGACTAGGGATACACTGATAGGGAACAATGGCAATTCAAAAATAAGCTGAAATGATTACAAAATACTTTAATAAAAATAATTAACCAAACCAGTCATGATAACCCCTTTTTTTTCACTAAAAAAAAAAAATTATGAAAACTATCTAATAATATTTAATAATGTAGCTGTCACTAGTACATCATGCATTTCATGTACTTTCATCCAAAAAAAAAAAAAAAAAAAAAAAAAAGGACTATTGACAGATATTGATACAGTGGTCACTGGTACATTGTGCAGCTTATAATTTTATCATAATATAAAAGCGCCAAAATTGGGCTGATAGTCAAAAACTTCACACACTGCTCTCACAAATTTATCTTCAACTGGGGAAAAAAAAAAAAAAAAAAAAAATAGATAATATATATATTAGCTTGAAACAGAGACATTATTGAAATGTATAGAAATATAAAATGTTTATATACACATTTAGATATATTTATCTATTTAGATACATTTGGTAAATATGCAGAAATGTGTATACAAATATACAGAAATTTATAAATTATGGAAAAAATATTAGCTATAACAAATAGACATTGAAATAGAAACCACTTCAATATATCTATAGACAGAAATGTATATTTCTATATAAAGCAAGCAAAAGAAAAAAAAAAAGAGAAAGAAGTTCAGGAAGATTGTGACAAATAGGAAGAGGAAATATAAATGAATATGAAAAGCAAAATGTGATTTCTGTGAATTTACATTAACCAAAAAAAAAAAAAAAAAAAAAAAAAAAAATTCTATTAAATAATTTCCTATTTAAGACCATGATTCTTACTGACAGCCTGAACGGGAGACAGATGAAGAGAGTAGGGGTGTAATATCGATACACGCGAGTATCGCAATATTTTGTTTGGCGATACTGTATCAATTCTCAATAATGGAATATCGATATTAAATTTTTTTTTTTAAAAATCATACAAGATTTATGGCAGTTGTTTGGTTTTGAGTTCATATCCCGACTGCTAGATAGCAGTCTTCCTCTCTGAACTTAAACAGTGACAGGAAATACTAGCGTTAGGGCACGCCACTAATGTTAGCGTAATATAGTTCGCTGCTAGTAATGGAGGACGAATTGTTCCAGCTTCAGCTGAAGTGTGGCGTCATTTGGGCTTTTGTGGTAATGTCCGCCTCGGTTCCACCGCTTATCGCGTCCCGTGTTGAAGAGGCTACAGCTTTCTCTCGTGTTGGGGGCGTTTTGTGCAGTTGGGGCGGTGCTCGCGTTGTGGTCTCTGCGATTCCACGCGGAACATAAATACAAACTGAAAAACCTGAGGAATCCAAGTTGAAAGGTTCTGAGAATGTTCAACATCAGTATTTATTTTATTGTTTTACAATTGTTTTGTTTTCTTTAGGAACCCTGCAAGCACTTTATTTTTCATTGATATTAAGCAGATGTAACTTTTTGTTCAGATCAAAATGTTATGACATTGTATTTCAAAACTGTAAACTTAAATTGTGAACCTTTAAAACAGTCTAAAAATATATATGGTCTATTTTTAAAATACATTTTATACATATACATTTAACTAAAGAATCCTGCAAGCACTTGAATTTTTCCCCCTTTACTCATATTGCACGAAAAGTGGTTCAATAACGTTGAATGTTACACGGACTGATCATTGCAAATGCAGATCCCACTCTGTTCTGGGGCCTGTTTCACAAAACAAGTTTATCAAACAAGCCAGGCTTATTTCAGTTAGTCTGACTTATTTTGAACCAAATCAATTGGCAACAAGTCAGACTAACTGAAATAAACCTGGCTTATTTGGTAAACTTGTTTTGTGAAACAGGTCCCTGGTTAAACAATTTTTATTTATTTATTTTTTGCTAAGGTTTGCATATGGTGGTGTGTCCTCAATGACAGCTTTCCTAAAAATATATCCTATTCCTAAAATAAGAAATATCCCAATACATCGCCTTGCTTACAGTATCGCAATGTATCGTATCGCAACCCCTGTAACGTGATACGTATCGTATCGGCAGATTCTTGCCAATACACGGCCCTAGAAGAGAGAGAATGAGAAAAGAGAGAAAGAATGAGAAAAGAGAGAAAGAATGATGGCAGAGAGACAAAAGGGGTGCAACAGGAAATGGTGAACTGAATCACTTCCAGCTGTGGGAGCGGCTGTGGGTTTCCTGTGCTTTTCCAGGACAGTGGTCACGCTGGAGGGTTTCTAGGGAAAGCCTGCTTTTAAAACCGTCTTAAACACAAACGTGGGGCTGGAACGCAGCCACACTCGTACCCTAAACATACTGACTTACTGTAGTTCACCAGCAAAAACAGGTTCTTGTGCAGCCGACAGGAAAGTGACAAATAATGGATGTCTTCTACCTGAGACAGACGGTGGTCTTCAGCCAAAGTAAGATACATTATTTTGTCCAAAAACATTGTTGTTGTGTGTTTTATTTAAAGGTTGACCACTTAACACACACACAGCAATTGTAGTACATACTGGCTCTGAGCCAATTATACACACACACACACACGTACACTTGAATCTGCCTGAGCCAGTTTTACACACACACACACACAAAGACCCATGTTGTCTGAGCTAATTATACACACACTAACAGACTGTTTCTGAGCCAATCATACACACACACACACACACTTACAGCCTGTGTCCTTGAGTCGGTTAATGGAGTTGGAGAGGAGTCGTACGCATCCCAGGAATCCCGCTCCCTGCTTCTTATGGATCTTTTTATGGTTCCACACACTGATGGTGATGGAGTCCGACTTCCCGATATACCTGGAGACACAAGAGACGTCAGATTTCTACATTTTCTATCATGTCTCCTTTAAAGCAAACCAGATTCAGAGCATATCAGTCTCGACAGCCCATGGTTCTTGCTTAGAACATGAATTATGAAACATGATTACACTCAGCGGCTCAGAGGAGAAGATCTGTTTTCTGTAGAGCAATGAGGACTTCATTAAAAAAAACAATGAAGATGTCAGGAAAAATGACAGAGGATAACAAGGAAGACAAAAACATTGAAGATAATTATGAAGACGAAAGAAAAATAAATACTGAAGAGGAAGATGACAAAGCAGCGCAAGATGGCAACAAAGAGGAAGTAATGGGGGAGAACAGGAAAAGATAACAGATGAGGGGGAAAAAGAGAAAGATGGCAGACTTAGAGGAAGAAGATGAAGATAAAAGAGCAAGATGTAAAAGTAGATAGAAAACAATGAAGGTGGTGAGGAAGAGGGTGACAACGACAAGGAATAAGACTGAAGACAAAGGCGGCAACAAAGGAAGTAGATGAAGATAAAAATCGTAATTAGGAAACACAAAACATGAAAAACAGGAAGTAGTAAGAGCGCAAAGAGAACTGGGATCGTTTTCATTTCGCTGACGTCTGTCTTTAATTTTGTTTGGTACTTGAGGTAAAAACACCTCAAATCTTCTCATGCCTTCAGCAAAACTAACAAAGAAGCTGAAGAACTTAAAGCGATCCCATGCAGTTCTCTTGTTCTCTCACCGCCGCATGCATTTCATCAAGTCCAACACAAAACTCAGCTGGTTTGTCTGAATGTTTTGGCATGGCGTTAGACAAAACAAATGATTCCCTTAAAATCGGGGAACAGAAACACCTCCAGAACTGGACATCAAACGGAGCTAGGCTGTCAAAAAATGTCCAAGCAAAGTCTGAACGTTCCGTAAGCCTGCCAATGGAACAGATTCCCTGAGCAACAGGCCTTGTTTGGACTGAAAACCAATCGAAGAGGTAGAGGAGTAAAGAGAGAAAGGGCAGAAAAAGGGGTAGGATGAAAGAAACAAGATGACAGAATGCCAATGACTGTGTGGATGTTCTCACCAGAATGAGTCCAACCAAACCCAAACAATCAGAGTTCCTCTCTCTGATCTGGAGGACGTTTATCAACCGTCTACAGAGCCAAAGAAACAGCTCTGAAGTCTGAGCTCACAACAGCCTTTCTACACAAAATTATACACAAATTTGACTTATACCAGACAAGAGCTAGTAGCAACAAGTTACCCAACCAGACCAAAGGATGACAGGACAAAACAAAAGGCAAAACAATTAACCAAAACCTGCCCTGTCAACACTTAACCACAGATAATTACGGTTTAGTGCTTTTTAGGTTTCTCTGATAACCCTTCATCAAACCTCACTGATTGTTTCTGAACTTTCCCAGGAAACTCCAACAACCTTAACTCGGTAAATGGGGTAATAACAAATAGATGTCCAATACGATGACAATAGATTTATTTAAAATCTAATTTAAAGCATATGTGGCAAGCTTATACAAATGTCATCTTTGAATTCATTTTGAAAAGCTTTTGACCAAACTTCTTCATTTAACTGAAAACATACCGAAATACTCAAGTAAAAAAAAAAATAAAAAAAAATGTGTGAATATAAACATCAACTAAAGACGCACATACATACACTGCTGTTCAAAACTTTGGGATCAGTAAGATTTTTAATGTTCTTAAATGGAGTCTCTTACGCTCGATGTATTTATTTGATCAAAAATACAGAAAAATCAATAGTGAAATATTATAGCAATTTCTAATATTGGTTTCTCGTTTTAATATACTTTAAAATATAGTTTATTTCTGTGATGCAGTGATGAATTTTTGTTAGCCATTACTCCAGTGTCACGATCCATCAGAAATACTGGAATATTACATTGTCATTTCCAACTAAGGAGATTCCACTTTATCTGCCCGATCATTGCCGACCAATCCCATATGACCAGGCATCCAACAACAACAAAAAAAGTTAAAATCTTGTTTCTTTAAAGAGTCAACATTTTTGTATCATTAATAGTTTCATAATTTAGTTTAATACTCTACTCAAGTAAGAATACAATAAATAAGAATGGCTACTTATAGCTACTACTAATTTTGCTACTTAATTATGGCTGCTTAATTTCTATATTTTCCCACTTCAAGACAATTATACAACATTGACCCTTAACCAGAACCCCCCCCCCCCCAAAAACCCCCAGATCATTTAAAAAAAAATTGGTTTGAAAATTTATTAATACTACCAACCACAACTTGATTTTAACAAGATATATATGCTTTAGAAGAGATACAACCTTTATACACTGACAAAGCATTATATATAACGAGCAGGTCACCTAACTAACCAGGATTTAAGGACTAGTCAATCTTGGAGCTCACTTCATTCGAGAGTTTAGCATTGTGTTTGTGCATTGTTCCCTTTACAAGTCTACATTTCCTAAAGTCTGTTTCTTTTGCCTTACTTTTAAATCAATTTCTACAGAAATCATCTCCCGAAACTGATGTGCTGACCTAAATATCTAGCGCATCTTCTCCTGCTTTCGTTTTTTAAGTCTCCTCACATCTAGGTTAATGTTTTAACCTTATTACTTACTCTATCCAGAGCGACTTGCGATAGAAGCGACTGCTAAATGCATGAATATAAATGTAAATGTTAATCTCTGCTGGCACTGTTTTCGGTTATCAGCAAAGTTTTTCTTCTGTGCTATTGTTCATTACACACATTAGCAGTTATCTTCCAGTTAAACATGCAGCCCTAGGAGGTTTTCAGCCCTGTCAATCTTTCATTATTAAATGATTTTGACATTCTGCAAGTCCTGACATTCAACGAAAATAACAAAACTACCAAACAGCTCAATAATCTTTCAACAATGGGAACATTTCCACTGTTTTCCCTGCCAACAAAGAGACAACTGTGATGTGCATTACGGGAATCACAGATTTACTAACTTATAACTTGAGTTCAAAGCACTTATTAAAACCCAGATGGTGAACAGAAATCCCTCCGTACTTCAGATGTAGGATTTAAGCAACATCTCCTTGGTTTTCTCTTCCCCACCCATTATTCCGTGTTGCGGGGTGGGCTGTGAAAACGGCGGTCTATTTTCCGCTGACAGACGTGACATGTTTGGCGAACTCGACGGTCGTCCTGGGGGGTGAGGGCTAGTCTACGGTTGCCATGGCAACCAAACAAACGGAGACATGTGCTTCCTCTAGCTGCCGACTGTCAGCGCGACATGAGAACGGGACAAGTATTGGAAATCTGCTCCCCTTTTTTTTTTTTTGCCGGCCTTTCCTTGTATGTGGGTTTTTAGTGCTTTGCATCTTTTAAGTTTTGCTTTTGGTCTGTGGGAAAGTTTCTATTTTTATTCCATGCTGTGAAACTGTTGATACTCGTAGTTGGAGACAAAACCTCTTAGAAAATGTAAATAGAGCTAGAAGTGTACGGTATAACGAAGGGATATGGATTTTGCACCCATGGAAATCCGTCCTGTGATCTCCACAGATAGAGCCGTCGACTCCAGAGGAGGTGACCTAAATCCTCAAAGCCTGAAGGATGCTGGGAGCTTTACTGATGGGCTACACTGATGAAGAGATTGGAAGAAATCGTACACCGCCGGTTCAAGAAAAACCCCCTGGGCTTATTTGAAAGTGCATGTTAATGGGTTAGTTCACCCCACAAACTTTAATTTTAGCATTGTTTACACACCGCCATGCCAATCATGATTTTCTTTCTTTGGATGAACATGAAATTTTGAACGGAAATGAAAAATATTTAGAAAAAATATTTTCCATACAATAAATTGGTCATTTTAATGTTGAGCTTAAATGAGGAAAAGGAAAACAAAAAAATAAAAAAATAAACGCACCATAAAAGTGGTCAACACAAACTATGTTTGTTGGTGATTTTCCCCACCATCACAGCATTCAAATCTCAATTGCGTAAATTCAAATATACTGTGTGAAGACCAGTCATGCTAGGTTTACGCCTCAGTAATGCACAGCGACATTGGTTCCTGAGTGTGACATTGCATAATATACAGAAATGCAAAAGAGATGCTGAGATTGGGGGAGGATGAAGTGAATCAATTTTGTTTTTTTCTTACAGTTAGCTAACGTATAGTTTCAGAAGACTTCGTATGAACAATTAAGTCGTATGAACAACTTCTATAGTGTTTTTTCTTTTCTGTTACTTGGAATAAAATAAAAATAAAACAACAGCATCCTCTTACTGTATGGAAAAACATTCTCCAAAATATCCTTTTTTTTTTTTTTTTTTCTTAGAAGAAAACAATATACAGATCTGAAAGACCATGATGGCAATAAAATAACGGCAGAATATTCTTTAATGCTTGAATATTCCATATTATGGAAGCATACTGGCTTGATGTGTTCGTTTTCTTTCTTTAACTTTATTTTAATTTTTTTTTTATTTTTAACCCAGTTGTAAGTAAAGCATAATCCATAAGCACAATAAAATGTGATGTCAAAAACAGGATCAATCGCTCTGGATGACTCATGCAGACAAACGGCCAAAATGAACCACACACACGAGGCATCTAATGACACAGTCTGACACTCTTAAGCTCCTATAGAAAAGAACTGCAGCGCTGAAAGCCAAATCTCCAAGACTCAAACAAGTGGACAGATGACCATGTGCTTGGAAATGAGGTCTGCTGAGTGGTGGTCTTCTTGATTCTGGTATCTCTACATTATTGTCTCAGGTTTAAACTGAGCTGGGATCAGAGCAAAGGGAAATCACTGGCTGTGAATTTGAAAGCAATCAGAACAGGAAGAGCTCTTACAGGTCATAGTGCTGGTTCCATTTGGGGTCCAGCGTGTTCCTCACTGTGTCTGTCGAGTGGCACTGCCCTGAACCGTCCACCACCACCTTAGCAAAGGGGTCTGGCAGTCCTGCAAAATACACAAACAATGTTTACTGAGACGTCTGAGCAGGAATTGAAGACAACACTGAATACAAGATAATTTATTTCATAGTGTGGTTTGAAATGTATTTGAAACCTGAAAATGTTGCAGAGTCCAAAAATAAAACTCCAAATACTACAGATGCACTAATACAGGAAATGGTGACTATCAAGTCATTTGTCTGATTCCTGTGTTACTCCCACACAAAATATATACTTATATATATTACTGTGCATTCGGAAAGTATTAAAGGTGGGGTATGTAATTTTTCCAAAACGCTTTAGAAAACTGAGTCGGGGCCGAGTACCAAAACAAACTTGTAGCCAATCAGCAGTAAGGGGCGTGTCTACTCATGATGTGGAGGAGGAACGATAAGGCAAGAAGTAGGACCCGTGTAAATATCGGATCAGCTTTCCAGCGCTGGAGAGAACTCAAGAAGCGGAAGGCCTGCGATCGGACGCCGAGGTTGCTTTGGTTCTTCTCGATAGGCGAGTAACACTGTGTCTACACCGGACGCGCCGCGACGCAACAGCTAAAGTCTGCCTACACTGGACGCAACAAAGCGACTGTTGAAAATCATTTGAAATTTGTGTCAGCACGTCATAAACAGAACATCGCAGCAGTTTTCTGTCGGAGATTTGTCGCGCTGCGCAGGATCCAGTGTAGACAGTTGATTATAATGTCACTGACTATAATGACTTCTATAGTATTTTGGCGCGCCGCTCGCGCCTGGTGTAGACACGGTGTAACATTGGGTTTTGCTTTGTTTCACAGAACTAATCATTGCCTGGGTTGCGTAGGCTATGTATGTTTGGGGCGGAGCTATCAAAATAGGGGCAAGACCTATAATTAAACGGCTTTTGTTTGTTTTGGTGATTTCACATATCAATATTGGCTGCCAGAAAATCGCTTACCCCACCTTTAAGGTCCTTTCATATTTTTGAAAATGTCACACATTTTATGTTACAGCCTTGTGATAAAATGCTTTAAAATATTATTTTATTAATTTTATTTTTTTTATTGCTACATTTTATGGTTTTTAACGATCCAATTTATTTTTTATTACAATGACTGAGGAGTAGTAGTAGTAGTAGTCATTTATTTTTATTGCCATATCAGCATCTCAGGCTCATCTTCATGGCCAAATGCAATAACACAAGGGTTACATAAAAACAAAGCAAACAAAAAAGACAAGATTTTTTTTAAATTAACATACTGATAAAATTTCTAAAATCTTTTCTGGTAAAATTAAAATGTAATGTGTGTGTTTGAAGACAAAGCAAGATTACTCTTATTCTTGCTAGGTTTAGAAAGGATTTTTTCAGCAGTAACACTGGTGGTAATTTAATATTAGCATTCGTAAAAACAACTGCTTTGATTGCACAAACAACATATAGATAAAAGCAGATATCAAAATTAGGAGATATCTAGATTTCACAATTTACATTATAATATTGTGACACTTCAATCCATTTGAGCATCACAACATTTGCAATGACAAAAACAAAACCCCTTTTTACCTTATGTATCATTTTATTTATGAGACAAGCAAATCTAGTTCGAATCTAATCTAAAATTGGCCATCAGAAAAATGAATTATCAGTACGAGCCAGAATTATAATATTAGTATATCCCCTATTCCTAACAAACACATTTTCCCAAAACACTGTTTTTTCTCTCACTTTTATTTTTTATATTGTTATTTGTGATTATGAATTCAACTGCAGGCTGAACAGGAAGGGAAAGACATGCATGCAGGTTTACAAACAAGAGTAGAGGGACTGTAGTCTTAATTTAACCACATACAGTCTGCTAAACCTCATTCCTCTACCAGCATCACATTTTTGCTACTCTCTTTTTGACTTTCTCCTCTTTTTCTCTCTTCCCTCCTCCCAACACCATCTGTCTCCCTCTTTGATATCTGATCAGCGATTCAGATGTGGGCTTGGTTGTTTGTGTTTGTCAGGGTAGAGAGTTGAGGCAGAGAAACCGAGGCAAGTATACATGTGTCAACCAGCGGTTGCTTTGTCTCCCCGAACTGACCCACATTTCTGGTGTCTCGTGGGGGAAGAGCACTTATCTCTCTCTGCACAATTTTAACAGATGAGCCTCTGCTAAAACACTGCGCTGAGATATGCTGACAGGAATAGAGCGCTCTCGCAGTTCACTCGATTTCAGAAAAACATTCTCAGTATTTATGAAGGTCAGATACTTACGGAAGAAGTCTTTCTTCACCAGGTTCTTTGCGCACAGAACTGTAGAGAGAAAAAGAGGAAAAACACATTGTTATTTGGACGTTTTGCCAAACATGTAAATCACAACAGTGATTTACGTTATAAAACAGATTTTTGAACCAGAATGTAATTGTTTTCCACTAAAAATCTCAACATCCTTAAAATAAGACTGATTTAAATTAAACGGCTAATTATTATAATTATTATTATTTTTAACAGAACATATCACTTGAATTAAGCTATTATTTTAAATATATTTTTATAATTACTTCATATCCCCTTGATTTTTTTTTAGTAAAAAAAAATAAATAAATAATTTATACTTCAAATGAGACAATTTACCAATGTGACCGGTACAATTAAACCTAACTTCAAGACACTCTCTGAAAACAAATACTAACATCTTATGCAATTTTGCTTATCAAATAAACTTAATTTATGTACATTAAAGAAAATGACTAATAAAAATGATTTTCTGCAGTGCACAAAATGAGTCCAGGGGGATTTAGAGCTCATACTGGTAGTTGTGTTTTTAATTTCCGAGTTCTGTATTTTTAGGATCTCAGTGTGTTCAAACCGCAGAGAAAATGTTTAAATCCATAGCACGGCTCTTACGGCGCTCAGCACTCCCAGATCAAGCTCACAATGTATTAGAGATGCAAAGTGTATATGTGTATTATTTATTTATTTATATATATATATATATATATATATATATATATATATATATATATATATATATTTATTTATATATATATATATATATATATATATATATATATATATATATATATATATATATATATATATATATATATATATATATATAAAAAATAAAAATATATAAAAACAACCACTGATCCACATCCCACCGCTGGCCTACATTCAGCTTAACTCAAGAGCTTAAAAAAAAAAAAAAAAAAAAAAAAAAAAAAAAAAAAAAAAAAATTAAAAGTTCTTCTGACTTCAAACTGGCCTGAGCTGTCAGTTAACACAAGAGATTTCAGTTTAAAGCCTCCCATCTGATACCACAGGCAACTCCAGGGGGATATTTATTCTTCCTTTGACATCTGTGAGAATGTCAAGAGGTCAAGGAACACTTACGGATAGCAACAAAGCTGAAAAGCGTTCACGAACAAAATGATCAACTTTTGAGGTTCATAAGAGTGTAAGGGTGAGAAATGCCCTGTTTGTGGCAGAGGAAACTTTCAAAATATTAATTGTTTTAAATGTCTCAGACACAACACTTGGGAGCATTTGGGGACAATTACAACAAGAAATGAGACTAAAGAGGACAAAATGATAGACGGAAGTAGGGATGCTGAGCCGAAAACCAATAGATGGCCTAAAATAAAATTCTCTTTTGTATAAATAAAAAAAGATAAAACATTAAGTGAAAAATAATGGAATTAAATGATAAAAGTGAATGTATGCATCTCAACTACGGCTGAACGCGATTGTAATGCATATCTCGTCAGTAAAGCCGGTTCCGTGATTAGCGGTAAATCTCCATCTGTTTTCAAATGGAGCGGCATTTAATACACAGAGCCGTAGTTCACCGACAAGCTACGCAATATCGCGTTCATTATCGAAGGCGATTCATCTGCGATAATGAATGCGATATTGCGTAGCTTGTAAGTTCAAGTCAACCATTAAATTCAAAATTCAATTCAACCATTCATAAAGAACCATTTACTTCACTCCTAAATGAATCAGCCATTTGAACGAATCAAATGAATGAATAAATGACTCGATGACTTGATCATTAAGACATTTACCATCACCTACTTGCAGTTTTAGTTTATTATTTATAGTATTATTTAAAGAAATAATCTCATATTTCCATAATAAAATTAATAAATTATTAAAGGTATAGTTCACCCACCCAAAAATGACAATTGTCATCATTTACTCACCCTCATGGTCCAAGAGAGTATATGTAATAAATTTTAATCAAACAAATCTTGCTGAAGCTACTTTTTGTAATGTCTGTTTGATGCTTTACACAACAATGACTTTAAATTATCTTTTGGGAGTAATTTCTCAGCCAAATTCGATGTGCGATTAATCGCCACATCATGTAATTAATTAGATTTTTAAAAAAAATCTGATCGCTTACCAGCCCTAATAAAATTAAAAACGGGAAAATGAGCATGAGCAATTAAATACCCAATATCAACTGATATGTATGCAATATTGATCAATAAAAAAAATAAATAAAATAAATAAATAAAAAGTACCAGGAAATAAATATCACTATTACAAAACGAAAGAGAGATTGAGTGCGTGTTATATATAGAGAAAGAAAAAAGAAAACGAGGGCAGACAGACATTTGATTTGAGATGAAAAACTAAAAAGGGAGGACAGACTGCAACAGAAAATGAGACGACAGGAATGAAGGGCGACTAGAGAGCAGGAGCACAACATTTGAGGTATTCACAAAAACTACAGCAGTTCGCCACTCCAGATGAAAGGAAGCTGAGACGGTAAGAATAACTGGAATGTGTGGAGGAGGTTAAAGGGCCGAGAAAATGTTGATGTGCAGGTGAGCTGCAGACTTTACTTAGCAAATCCAAACAGACTCGGAAACACCCATACTGAGACTGCTATTGATTCTGTCTGCGGCACGGCCACGGCTGTTCCTAAACTCACACATGCGAGCACACATGTACATATACAGACAGTAAATACTAATTCTAAAACCTTTTTTAAAATTAAAGAGTAATAAAATGAATTCATCAAGCCAGTGTGTCTGGAAAAGCGAAGAGACTTGTGTGACGGGTTCGAACAGTTGCAGCAGGTGATGATAGCGACGGTCTGAGTCCAAGAGAAGGGAGGGAGATGGCGAAAGAAAGAGGAGAGGGAGGGATCGGATAAAAAGGAAACATGCTTGCTTCGCAGTCGAGGAAGAATTTCTCTCTGCAAACATCCCTGGGAATGTTTAACGTTCCAGTGAAACCCACCTCATCATTCCACCATCTGGAATGTATCGCCCTCTCTCTCTCTGTATGGAAGTCTCTCACACACAGCCTTCAACACCTCGTCTGCACTCAACTCTATCAATTATTGACATTAAGCAACAGTGTCTGTATCAGAGACGAATTCGAAGAACTAGTAACAGAGCATTTAGGAACGAGTACAAAAAAAATGAAAAATAAGCATAAACTATGAGTGAAAACAACTGAATTATGAGCACGGTAGCAGTTAGCATATGTAGCAACTGCCCTTCTAATAGACTTGGAGTGGGCACTATACTTAAAGGAATTCCCTTTACCCTCAAGATTGGAACAGATTTGGGAGAAATGTAGCATTAAACCACTTGCTCACCAATGGATGCTCTGCAGTGAATGGGTGCCGTCAGAATCAGAGTCCAAACAGCTGATAAAAACACACCACAATAATACACAAGTAATCCACACCACTCAAGTCCATCAAGTAATAGTTTGTGAAGTGAAAAGCTGCAAGTTTATTAGAAACATATCCATCATTAAGGCATTTTTAACTTCAAACTGTTGATTACTCTTCTCCAGTGAAACACTCGCCGGTTCTGAATCAGGAAAGAAATATGCACAGATTAAGCCCCGTTTATAAGTCCAAACTGTTCCAAATATGGTAGTGGATTTTGATGCGAGGACAACAGGAGATGGACTTTTACTGGAGGAAGCGTTATTATGAATCACAGACTTTTTCCTCTTACACAGATTTTCATTTCACAAGATGTTAACTGATGGACTGGAGTCGTGTGGATTATTGTGATGTTTTCACATGGAGCAATTGATGTAATCTTAAATTTCCCCAAAGTAAAAAAGTTTAGCAAATTTTTATTTTTGGGCTGAGAGGAAGCAAGTACAGTACTTTCACCATCTTAATTTACGCGATGCATGTTTTCTGAAAGTTTTTAGTCTACTTCAAATGTCGAAAGACATCTTTCCAAGTTTTGTTGACTGAGCAATCAATACTCATTTACGCAACTAAAGTATAATTATCTGCCATAACCTCATTTACATTAAACTGCAGTCAACATGCAGCGATTTTACTTCATAATCTGATTTCCAAGAGAAACGATGTTCAACAAAACAAATTAAGTGCAATGTTATTTGATTGGATTGTGAAAAGTGGATGCAACATAGCCAGTTAAAGGGGAGAACTTATATATTAAATAAATAAAAGCTTGGTGATGTCATCTGTAAGGAAAGTCATTTAAGAGATGGAGCAAGTTACAATAAATTAATCATTTGGAAATTTATTTATTTATTTTTTTTTTTTAAGTATACAGTAAGACCAAGACTATGTATTTAAGCAAATATATAAATAATTCTAATTAAATTGACTATAAATATGGCATCTCCTTTTACTGAAGTCATTAACTAATTGAAGAGGTTCCTAAATCAGGAACAATGCCAAATTCCCTGAGTGAAATGCACTCAAGCAATTAATGAAACATTCCCGCAGCTGAGAAAGTCACAGTACTAGTTCATAAAGCACCGTTGCTCGTGGTCTGCAGTGACCGATCAATATTTCTGTGAGATGTATCGTGAACTGGCAGTGTGTAATGCTTCCAGTCTTCATTCCTACGTATGAGTTTCATCGGTCTGGCTGTGAATCACTCGCAAAGTGAAATTCCGACGCATCTGTCCTCCGAACAACAGCATCTGCCGCGCCACAGATGTTCCTTTATGAATGGAGTGATTCACGGCCACTAACACACACTTATCAATTCATCAGAAGTTAAACATCAATGCGTGAGCTCATATAAATAGATGCGACAGCGCTGTACTGGGAAGTGAACTGCAGATAAAAACCTGGATTCTGTCAATGTTTATCTGCTTCTTGTCTTAAAAGTAAATTTATATATAAAAAAAAAAAAAAAAGGTTTGACTGGTTTCTGTGACGCTCTTGAAATTTGCGACACTAGTTTAGTGCATCAGATAACATCAGCTACTCGAAACCTAAGACACTGAACGCTTGACAGCAATGCTTTCCCAACTGAGTGTCGAACACAAAGAAAAGAACGCTGTAATGCTATAAAGTCAGCATCTGAACAAAACTTAGGAAAAAAAAAAAAAAAAAAAAAAAGGTAAAAACTAAATTTAGCATTTATTAAATACTAGGGGTTTGTTTGGTCTTGTAATATACTCATTTTAAGCTACTATTTTAAAATGCTCTAAATGTACAAAGAAAATGTGTTGTTTCTAAATTATGTTTCCCAATTAACTTTTTTTTTTTTTAACAAGATGTCGCACCTTGCTGAAATTCATGAGTAACACTTTACAGGGTATATCATAATGTGCATTGTACATTAGATCTTGTCGTAAATTATATCAATCTATTGATGAGTGTTATATTTAACTGTGGTTACAATTGTTCATGAGACTGTACAATACATTATAATGTGCATTGCAAGGCATAATTCATTAAAACCACTTTTATAATGCATTACACATAAAGGGTTTTTGTAAAGTGTTACCGTAACTTTATTCAGGTTTGCAACAAAATATGATTAATTACTTCAGACTAATGAATTTACATGATTTCTTCACGGATTTGCAAAAACAGGATAAGCATTTTTATAGCCAAACTGAACAAATTAGAAATATTTAAAAGAAATTTCAATGACACTTAATGCATTAAGTGTCTTGAAATAACAAAATTATAGCATATTACTTATTAAATTCCGTCAATTTTTATATACATTAACCCAGTTTTAACATTTTAAATTGTACAAATTAACATTAGTACATTAACATGAATTAAAAATGAAAAGGTTATTTATTAAGTGACAGATTTTTTTTTTTGCTTGCCTTATAAACACCATTAAAAAAGGCCAAAAATGAATTAAAAAATTCAGACAATTAATATGCACGGAAATGTATCACAAAACATTGTGAAGAGCTAACACGCAGTGATGAAATTGAGCTGCAGTTTCTGGTTTCCCACAGCTCTTAGATGGATGATTAGGGTACTCGATGTAACTGACTCCCTGAATAAGACAAAAAAGCCATTTTCAGATGCATTTTCAACTTGGCAGGAGTCAGACAGCTCTGTTTGTTCTCTTTGGACCAACTGTGTGTGGCTTTGTGTGTGTGTGTGTGTGTGTGTGTGTGTGTGTGTGTGTGTGTGTTCAGCTCCAGAAGGCAAGATAGTAGCTAATTTAGGCCGTGGAAGCAAAAAGTAGCGGCTTGCGGGTGGCAGAGAGCAGTCTGATACCAGGAAAAGGAAGTGACACGGTCAGTACCAACAGCAGTCGCTCTGCCCTTATTAAGGGGTCTGGAAGAGTAGGACAAAGAGGCTTCAACGTGCATCTGTGTCCATCACAAACACCTTCTTTGCATCAAGAATGGCTGGAAGATAAAGATAGGACTGCAATGTGATCTGTAGAGCTCAACAGAGACACACAGAGAGCGAAAAAACCCCGGAAAACATCTACATCGAAAAGCGGTGTGAAAATAGCCGAGGCGCACAAGAGCTGCGAAGGTCTCGAAGGACTTCTGGAAAAGTAAGGACTTTCTAAAGGGCTTCGTTCCCACAGAAGACGAGCTTCCAGCTCTACAGGATGCATACATTATCATTCCCATGACACGTGGCCCTTTTCTTCCATTCTGCTTTTCTTTTTCTGTGTCACGTTCGTGCATTCTTGTTCTCTGAATCACACGCGGACTCTGTAAGTGGCGAAAGGACTGCTTTTTTGATGTTTTATCATCTTCCAAGTAGTCTTAATGAGACAAAAGCAAACGTGAGAGGGAAAACCAAATTTAACGAATCCCAAACGTGACAGCAAAACTAAAAAAGGCAGTCTAGATACGCAACCATTGTGCTGCGAAAACGTTTGCCAGAGAAACTCTATGTACCTCCTCGTCTAAACCATTTAAACGCAACTGAAAAACAGGACGTACTCAACGGTTTTGACTTTAACCCAGATACTAAGGAGCTCAAAATAGCATTGAAGTTTAGATGCTATCGCTCTTCGTGTCTGGTGCAGTGGACGCCTTGTGAATGACTAGGCAATTTCCTGACAAGTCGATCACGTCTTTCTTTGGAAAAAAGACAATATAGTTGATCACACGTACAGGGCAGCACATCAATATTTTATTGGTCATGCTGGGAGTCTTGTGTCATGCTTTCCGTGAATACATGTACAAAAACAAGAGAGAAGAAAAGAGGAGAGGTGAAGTGGATATGACCGGACCCGTCGCTTGAGCAAAAAGACAAATATTAGCTGTCAGAAACACTTTTGTACACCGTCAAAACACGCCAACTATGGCACAATGGTCATTGTTCTCGGCTAATCCCGATTCCCAGACGTTTGTGAAGAGAATTCGCCATACTACAATCCACCAAATCCCATCTTTCCTTTGAGATGGGTTCCCCAAAGGTTTACAAAGCTCAACTACTAACAAACGCAACTGGTTTAATGTGATGTAAGATTGTCCTTAATGTCTGTTTGATGAAAAACTGCTCTTCCATCAATTGAGGTTCGACTACAGGGACAAAAAGATGGACTGTCTCTAACAGAGAGGAACAAAAAAGTAAACGGAAGGCCTGATATGCAAGTATGTATTTGTCTACCATGCTATGACGGTGTTAAATAAATATAAAACATTAAACTCAAGTCTAATTTCCATCCAAACAGCTCATAAACAATAAAACAACAATGATGTGACAAGTCATCAACCACCAATGGACTGGAAAGAAGTCTTCTCCCAAAGAAGTTTGATGGATGGGAAAGGACACAAGGAATTGTGGGAAGAATTGGGGGTTGACAAAAATGGGGTTAGCGGTTAAATAATGGGAAAGCTGCATCATGGTAGACAATACTGGAGAGGAAGTGGGGGTGTGTGAGAAAAGGCACTGAAAAACCAAACACTGTTCAGATAATTAATGCTTTTGGGATATAATAAATCTGAGATGGAACAATAACCATAACGTTTCCTCAAAATAAGGCTGAACTATAAACTTTTTGATGCCACAGATGCTGAAATATGATGATCCCTCTCTAAAAATACAAAAGGCAGCTATATTTTCTACGAAAAAAAGACTCATAATACCTGAAAAGAAAGTTTAAAATATTGATAAAATCCATCCACAGAATATTTTTGAAATGTATAAATCAGAGCTAAACCATAATAACTATAGTTATTAATAGAATAAAAAAAAAAATTATTAATCTCATGATTTCCAGCCAATCTTTAGCAGCAATAATACTGAATTTATTATTACATTTTTAACAACATATACATATATACACACTATAATGCCAAAAGTATTGTCACCCCTTCTAATGAACAGGTTTGACTACTTTAGTAATTTCCATGAGTATAAATCTTAATGTTTAAGCATATAATGATATTCTAGCTCTAGATAATTCTAGATATTCTTCTAATTTTATAGCAAAAGTTTGGACAGGACCCTTTTCTATTCTAACATGACAACGTCTCTGTGTATAAGGCAAGGTTCAAAAAGAAAATGATTGATTCAGTCAGTGTGGAAGAACTTGACTGGTCTGCATAAAACCAAGTCCTAATCCCAGTTTACTAACATTGCTCAGGACTGTAAATGCAGACCTTGAGCCAAAACTCATCACTAAACACCAATGACTTGTACATATGCACAGTCATTTTAGACACTTCCAAAACTGTTGCAACAGAGATGGAAATACAATTTTTAAATACATGAATTATGTTCCCATCGTTGTTTCCACAGATTTGGAAGTGCATTTTTCTGTTCTAAAGAAGGGGGTGTCCCAATACTTTTGTCTATATAGTGTATGTACAAGTCATTGGTGTTTGGTGATGAGTTTTTGGCTCAAGGTCTGCATTTACAGTCACACCAGAGCCAGTGTTCAACTGGGATTAGGACTTGGTTTTATGCAGACCAGTCAAGTTCTTCCACATTGACTGAATCAATCATTTTCTTTTTGAACCTTGCCTTATACACAGAGGCATTGTCATGTTAGGATAGAAAAGGATGCATGCATGCATGTATGTATATATTATATATATGTGTATATGTGTATATGTGTGTGTGTATGTATGTATGTATATGTTTGTTTATGTGTCCCTAGCATACAGCTAACAAACATGGGCTAAAAGCAACAAAGCTTTTATTTTGTTTTCATGGGGTCTTTTGTGGTGGAACAAAATGGTCGTCTGACTGAAAGGTCTGCTCATGAGTTCATCCTTGACTTTCTGAATGTATAATCCAGTCACTCCAAACAGGCTGAGGCATCTCACTGGAATGCAGGCCTCCTTCCTCCCCGTCTCTCTCCCTCTCTTACACCACTTCCCCTCACACTATCTGCGGACCAGCCCAGCCTTGCCTTGCCCTGCCCTGCCCGTCTGCAGCCGTGTTTTGTCTCCAGCTCTAGGGCCGCACGCTCTTGTTCGCAGCATTGTTCGTCTGTAAACAAAAGGCTTCCTTTCTCTCAGCCACTCCTTCCTACTTCGCTTCTTAAAACAGTACGGGAAAGACGACGGAGGAAAGGAGAGAAGGGTGGAGAGGTCGTCTCGTTGTTAGTGGAGATCTAGGTGTAATCTCGAATTCGCTTCCTGCTACCGCACTCTCCGGTTTCCCCCCTTTCGTGATTTTCGTGAGTAAGGAAGGATTTAGTTTTACTTTCTCACTCACTTGATTGGTATCTCATTCATTAGGGCCGCTTCTTGGCATCCTGTTTGGCCAAGCTCACATCTGAATCAAGATGTGCGCTTATCAACGGAGAACTCCGTGACCAATCAAGATACTGCTACCATAAGTGCTACAGGAGGCCAATGTGATTGGATCAGAGTCCTGGAATCCATTTTCCACCGCCTTCTTTACAATGCCAAAGGTCAGTCTCTTAGTCAGATGTCTGAGAGACTACTTAATCACAAACTGAACTCCACATAAGACTGAAAAGAAAACACAAGATACTTAAGGACCATCAGTGGCTATCCCACAATTCCTCTGTGGTTTCAATCTCAGACTGTGAATCATTTCTTTCAGGTTGCAAATCAAGGGATTGGCCAATGGTGATACCGAAAGCTTGCTTGAAGGAGAACATTTTCTCCTTTAGTAAATAATTCACCTGGTGGAAAAGTGTCCGAATCTGAAGTGCATTTACCTTTGACAAGTCAATCAAAACAATTCACTGATCGAGTGACAAAAAAGCAGAAACACCATGAAATGTGGTTTAACTAGAGAACTACATCAAAATTACAAGTCACAAATAGGTTGACTGCAACAACATAACCTTCCTGCATTAAAAAGCAATTTTAGTCAAATGTAAGTTTGCAATTTGAATTGAATGTGACAAGTTAAATGACAATGTTTTCAACTAAGCTGACAAAATGAAAAGTTTATGAACAAATGAGTCCTATGAATCGGTTCTGTAGAGAATAAAAAACATGTAGCACAACCACAGTAGTCCAATTCATGAAAAAAAAAAAAAAAAAAAATTAACCTTATGAACCATTTTTGTCTAGCAAAAAATTAAGCACATGAGCTGGTTCTTTTTAATGAATCAAATATATACTGCACAACAAATGCAGTCTGATTAACGTAAAAAAAGATTGTTCTTTTTAATGAATCACTCAAATAGACTCACAAGTTTGCTTTAGAAGTAATTGCTTCATTTTAAAATGGAAAGTAACAAAACCTGCAGTTCAGTAAGTGTGTTTGTGGACAAAGAAATCACTACAAGATTTGAGCAAGCATTTTAAAAACATGAAAAGTTTGCATGATCAATGAAACTAAAAAGTTACTTTGGTTGCTTTCGGCACATAAATTGTCTTTAAGGGTAACATTTACACTGTAGTTGAAGCGAAACCTCCAGGAACGAGATTTCATTGAACCAAAATGTTTTGGGAGGAGTACACAAGACAATCTGAAAAAAACAAATATTTGCCTGATTGTTCACACTCAGGTTGAATGAAAGTTTAAGTATAGTTATCTTATGATTAACTTAATGAAGATATGTGGGATGCTTCATCTAATCACAGCAGGAAGGATTTCATCAAATTGAACACTAAATCCTTTACCCAAACCACAACAATGTCCTTTGGCTGCCGATACAGTATTAATGAAAAACAAACTGCTTTGGAGAAAATATCAACCACATCAACGAGAAGACATATCTCTTCTCCTGAGGTACGTGGCTCCAAAATGTGAAGGGGAAACCCAAAGATCCGGGCCATATAACCCAGACCTTTAACACTTCAACAAAAAGGAAAAACCACTATGAGCAGACGTGGTGAACCGGTGGAGGAAGGTCTGGGGTAGTGGGCTCAGACTAAACAACACAGACCTCAGGAAGCCTGGACGACTGCCTAGGTGCACTTGGAGCTGCTACAGGTAAACATTAAGATCTGTTCCCGAACGGGACCCACCGCTGTGTGTGGCTCTGCCGACGGCCCCCGAATTTACTTTTGAGCAGATACTTCACGTCTCATCTGCTCAGCTGCCGCTGGAGTGAGTAGTTCAATACAGCAGAAAAATGAGATGTGGTTAGCATCACTTTTACACAATCTTAATGATTTATTACAATTTATGAAAACAAATCATTACATAATTAGCTAGAAATCTAAAAAAAAGCTAGAAAACGGCTCATATTCTAAAGCAACTACAATGTGAAAAATGAAAAACTTGATTTCTGGGATACGTTTTACAAAACAAATTTTATATTTAATTCAATGTTACTTGCTGTTTCTTCATTTCACACACACAAAATCTGGTGATCTTCCAGCAGGGAGGGGTTAATAAAATCTACTGTTTGTCAAATGAAGACATGCATTTCAGTCTATTGTCATTTATCAATTTAACTCCCACTAGAGAGCAACCCTGGCATGCTTTTCCAACTGTAAACCATTAACTGCCTCTATCTGATCAACACAGCAGTACTTTCCCATCTGAATCACCCATAAACAGCATGTAATTTAGCCGAGTTAATTTTCCTAACAATCCATCAGTGTCGTATACTATAAACAGCACTGCTCTTAAAGATCCACTGAATCCAATGAAAGAACATCACATCGACCATAAAGGACCAATATTTGCCTATTTTAAACTATGACCATTGGACAATCACACTACGGAGGGGACAAGATGGTTGACTCACCCAACAACTAAACAGTAAATTTCTCTTCATTGGTATTTTTGTCTGGTTTCAAGTAAAAATATCTTAAAACAAGATAAACTGACTTGAAAACCTGTGTAAGGTATTGCTTTCAAAGAACATCTTTAGCCTATATTTTTTATAGTCCATTGGCAAATACATTTTATTCTTGTTCTAAGTGCAAATCTAACCAAATTAAAAAGACATATAGGCTAACTAAAAACACTTGCATGACATTTAGCTACTGACGACATGGGTGGAACTCACAAAACCTGTCTAGATTAAGTCTACATGTCACCCCAGAATTACACTAAAAACAGGAATTATACTGTGCTTAAAAGGAAACAATTGGCAAATTATTCCCAAAACAAGCAGCACAATCTGTAAATGGGGTAAGAAACTTAAACCATGACATGTCCTCTAAAAACGAGTCTTAATAGCCAATACAATTTAAAATTGAAATCCCCAAAGTTTGAAATAGGAAATTAGGCCAATATTATCAGACAAATCACTAATGTGACCCCCAACACAGCTGTAGGACTTAATACAAGATGAGAAACAGACATTTAGTTGAGCTGAGCATGTTAAGAGATCAGGGAGAGATCACAACTCTGCTGTCAAACACAGACAATTAGATTAAGTGTGCTTACACTAGTTGGCATGACATTTCGTGACATCACGGTTTAAAGCGCGGGTATTACACTCGCATTAGATCGAGCGCCGGACACCTGCTCTTCTGGGCCTACTAAAGTCCAGAATCACGTCCATGCGGCTTTAATGTCCAATAGTGAGGTAAAATTAAAGAAAGCACTTAAAACATACTTATTTTATTCAAAAGAGGTTTATATACACACACAAACAAAATTGAAAGTTAAAGGAATATTAATCAAACTACTTCATCAATAACAAAAAGCGAAACCCTTGCTACTCTTGGCTGGCAACATTTTAGCTTTACAAAGGCATCTAAAACCAAAAATGAATACAAAGATAACCCTAAAAAGGCATATAATGTATAATTCTTTTAAACTCCAAAAAAGGAGTTTAAAAGACTTTTTTTTGTTAACAACTTTCAGAAAATTCAAAGTGGGATTGAACTGGGTTGCTGTACGAATTTGGCAAAATGCTTAAATGAAGTTTTTTCCACTTTAGGGTGCAAGTGATAATGTGCATAAACCTAATTAAGAGCTAAAACATAATATATCGTATTGACAATAAAGTGACTTAGGCCTAAATCTTTCTCCACAAGCTGGACTGCTCTCCTCCATAATACTGATACAAACAACCAGGGAGAGACAGCAAAAAGGGAAGAAAAAAAACAAACAAAAAAAAAAACCTACCTACAGGCCTATAGCCTGTAAATAAAAACCGGGCCCAGTGCATTTAACAGAGTCCCTATGCACAGATATATACGTTATACACCCAAATGTTTACTATTAAAAATCGTCCCGCCAGACCACAAAACCGTGTGAAATGTCTTGAAAGCTGTTCCTGATCTACAGAATTAAAGAGCGCTAATGAGGAACGTCTCGCCAAATGTTTTCGTTTTCAGCCAGACATGTGTTGGAAGTCATATGCAGACTTGTCTCAGCTGGCATCGGACCACAAACCAGTTCCTGATCCTGGATCACATTTCCCCCAGTCCAATCTGGTCAATCAAGGTTTAAAAAAAAAAAAAAAAAAAAAAAAAAAAAAAAAAAAGAAAAAAAAAAAAAAGACAGCATTATTGCTCAGAGACGTGAAAAACAAACCTAAAAGCTTCTAATATCTTCACACCTGGTCTGAACTATTGCACAGCGCAGCGGTCAGTGCAGTCGGGTTCTTATTTAAACAGCCTGCGTCTGCATTTCTGTCGCAGCTGTCCTGCTTATCTGGCCGTTGCAGTTCAGATGCAATGGCTTTTAAGCACAACCGTCTCTGCCTTTGCCTTGCAGCAGAGCAGCTGAACCAACAGGAAATCCAGTCCCAGTCTATTAATTGGTGGAACAATTTCAATCATTCGAGGGCTCTCAGTCGGAGAAGGAAAACGTTTACAAATGGCGTGCAATTATTGCACTTTTTTTTTTTTTTCGCCTGCTTTCGATTTGTTGGCTTTTTTCCCCTCCTGCCCTTTAAACTCTCCGCTAGAATGCAATTTGGAAATTTGGCAGCCAATTCGACAGCCATATGTAGCTAAACATGGTGTTTTTACCAGCCGTTCCGTCTGGAGACCCACATGGCTGAAATGACTTCCACAGCATTCCATTAACTATTACATCACAATTAGACAAGGACAACAGTCTGATGCCGACAAATAAACACTCTACTCTGAATTTTCAACTAAAATCAATGTTTGAACCCCAGCTATGGATAAGAATTTCATGCTGGACTAAGATTACACTGCGTGCTTAGTCAACATAACCCAATTTACTCCAGCAATATGACGTAGTTCTGAGAGAAATACGAGAAAAACAAATGTTGTTAGGGCTCTATGATTTCTGCGATGCAGAAAATGTGGATGGAATCGCGGAATCCAGACATAATGGAATTTACTGTATTACACGGAATGTCACAGAATTTTGCAAATTTTGGACGGAAAAAAAAAATCAGAAGTAGGTCAGCACACTAAAATCAAAACGTGATATGGACTAGTGTCTGTGAGTATCAAGCCACAAAATACTATTTAAATATGAATTCTGCATGTTCTGCATTCTGCGCAAATGAAGCGTGAATGATCTCTAGAACTGCTCAGAGTCACTTCATGAGCATTTTACCAATTTTTGTGAGAAAAACTATCGTCATATCATTCAAACAAACAAACTTAAATGACTTCACAGCAATCCGTCAAAATATAAGTTTGGTTTAACTTGAAGAAACTGTAACAGAAATATATTACCTAATGTAATGACAGTACTACTAGTAATAAAATTGTTATTAAAATATTTTTTACAGAATATTTACCAGAAAAAAAATATTTTCCAGAATGTATTTACCAGAAAGATTTAAATACACACAGTATTGATGGGGGAAAAAAAAAATTTCATACGACCTTAAAATTTTTATTTTCGTTAAACTTTTAATAAATTGCTTTTAAATTATGGACGTTTCATGTTTTCAATTAATAAGACTTGCTTTGATTAATCCAATTTAATTTAACCATTAAAACAGTCTAGAAAAAGTAAAACGGGGGAAAAAAAAAGAAATCCAGAAAAAAAAAAAAAAAAACATTTTATAGGGCCCTATGTTGTGTATGATTGATTGGGGGAGGGGCTAAAAAAACAAACCCAAAAAAAAAAAAACCAAGAGGGCTTGATGATGTCAGCCAACAAGGAAATTCGTTTTAGAGGTGGAGAAAATTATTACATTGTGATTAGAGATTACAAAGCCAAATGTTTTGTCTCTGGCATAACATGAACAACAAGGACTGCATATTAAAGTATTTTTTTTTTTTATTTTAAAAACTAAAACCTCTAGGCTTTCTATAGACTAAGTCTGAGAATAACAATACAAGGACACTATTTATTCTAAATCATGCCCAGACAACTATAATTGTGACATACAACTGAACAGAGGCATAAAGTGAAACAGAGAGGAAAAAGACAAGGAGACGCCAAACCACACGGTGAGTCACACAACAAACTTCTGAATGACAACGCTTCTCGCAGTGAGATGAAGGGCATTTCCCTGGCACAACCTATTTACATTAAAACTATGACAGAAGTGATAGACAACTCTAGGGAATTCCACACACGCTTTCCTCAGCTCTGTGGAACTTTTCCTCCTTGATTTAAGTCCTTTCATATTGCATCTTCTATATGTGTTTTGGTAAAAAGAAAAGGGTCTTCAGACTTAAAACAAAAAGAAAATTAAGCCTATAGGCTCACTGTGATTTTCACATTTTAAAATAATTTATGACAAATAAATTTCCCTACAAATTCTTGTTACATTCACAAATTTTCAAACAAACTGCAAACTTTTTTTACAGTGCAATTCCCATTATTGTCAATGATGATTTGTGATTCTCATTAGATCCTAAATATTACACAGTATTTTTAAACCACAATAAATGGTAAAACAATAAATGCTTAAGGATGTATGACAACAATATAAATATATATTATGTACTGCAGTAACGATTTTAAAAAAAATTTAAGGATGAGTGATGCCATTTAATTTGTTTTTAACAGATAAATCACAGATATCAATACCACTATTGACAGCGCTAATTAAATGGACATTTTTTTGCCGTTTCTGAGGACAAAACAGGTAATAATCATTTAACAATATATTTGAAAGCCACATTTAATAATCCAAAAACACATTAAAATTACCAATATTTCAGAACCAATCTATCCTCTCTAATTATTCATCACTAGAGTAATGAGAAAGCAATTGCTAAAATATTTAAAGGATCTAAAACAAGCTTCATTTCCTTTAAGCACAAGACAATATCTTTTCCAATTGACTTTGCAATTAAATATAAACTTAATCTAGACAGGCTTTTTGAGATTCACCCATATTGTCAGCAGCTAAATGTCAAGTAACCAGTTATGCAAATGTTGCAATAAAAAGTACATGTAACTAAAGAAGAGATTGTTAGATTATGATCATGGACTACCACCATGGAGCAAGACACTTAACCCAAGGTTACTCCTAAGGGATGTGGCAGTAAAAGTGGACTAGTCCTAAAAAAAAAAAAAAAAAAAAAAAAAATAAACCCAAGAGGAGCCATAATAAAACAGCAGATCAAACCAACGAAGAATCTGCATCAATCCACACAAGAAATCTTTTTAAAAGGGTAAGGGGAGTCCTTTTGATTTCCTCAGTGAGTTTGCATTCCACAAATGTCACTCGCCACCACAAAACGCCCCGAGTCTGCAAAGCCCTGCACCGCCATTACATCCCGCTAGAGTCATACCTAAGACTCGTACGCATGATCCTTGCACATTTATTACCAAGCAATGATATCCGCTTATTACCATCAGAAACAGACGTTGAACAGTAGTCAGTAAACATAAGACTACAGCTCTAATGTCCTCTCCTCTCTACCTCGTTCCATCAGCCACAACGCAAGCTTAAATATTTCATTTGGCTGCTTGCAACGAGTGGAAAGACTTGGAATTTGCCGGAGCGCTGATCCTGGAAGCACATCAAACATGGCCGCTGTCATCCGTCTCAACATCCACTCGTGTTTGTTTAGCTGTTTGCATCAAACTAAATAAAAGTGACCGAGAGGACCACAGCAGAAATATTGTCATCTGTTAGCAGTAATAAGACCAAGATGGGTTCAGAAAGCATGAGATCCTCTTCACCTACAACATGATTCAGTAAGCAAAAACTAACTGTACTTGAGTGTTTAAAAAAGCATTTGATTAAACACCACCCCCCCCCCCCCCAAATTTAAATTCTGTCATTGTTTACTCACTCTTTGTGTCTTCTGAAACCTATACGACTTTTTCACATAACACAAAAGGAGATATTTATAGCAATCTGCTCTTTTATATTCAAACTGAATGGCTGTTAAGCAACATGTTCAGTGAATAATAAGTTACATATCTTTCAAAGCTATTGTATGGCTTCAGAAGACTTGAAATACAACACACAAGTAACTTTAATGGTGCATTATGGGGATTTTTGTGTGTGTGTTTTCGGAGCTTGTTATTCTCCTTTTGTGTTGTTTCACAGAAGAAAAAAGTCATACAGGTTTCAAAAAACATGAGAGTGAATAAATGAATTTTGATTTCTGTCTCAATCCTTTTAAGAAAGCATAATGACAAAATTGTATGAAGTAATGAAGGGCGTAAGATCACTAGGAAGTGGACATAAGTGGAATCACAAATTATCACAATCCAGCAATAATACTGCATTAAAGCAATTAGCCTGGAAAAGTTGTGCATTATATTGATTTTTCCTCAGTTAAATGGCTTGCAGTGCACATAAAAAAAAGGTTACTCGAAGTTGTTATCAGAGTATGTTTTATGAAAATAACTTTTCAGTTTTTCTTCAAAATCGCATCTAATTCAATAAGTTACTTGCGTTTCATTGTAACTGTTTGTGAAACATAATAGCAATTTCCAAGTGAAAACTGTTTCTACACCAAATTTTGTTCAGTGTACATGTACAACAGCCATTGTGAAATTTGTAATACTAAAAAAACCATCAGAGAGATATTAAAAGGCTTTCAACCAATCAGGATGCCTTGATTTGAGAAAACTGAGTTGCACTGTGGTGCAACTAGGTTAATCTCGTATATAGTGCAGCACAGGGAACCGGTGGGAAGCTGCGAGATGACAGCAGGTCGGTCATTGTAAAAGTTTTATCCTCATTCCAACCCACGGCGCACTGAAAATAGCTCATTTTAGGGTGCAACAGCAACCAGGGAGGAAAATGAGCTCTTTCTATATGCGAGAGCCAGACATCTCCACAGCCCCACAGACGAATCTCCCAGTCTCACAGACTGCTGCTTCCTCCCACAACCACACTGCTGGGTCATGATGAATACTACAACATCCTGCTGCATACATGGAGGTTGATTTCACTGCACGGTATGCTTCATTGTGGATCCCATTCTCTGAGGTCACCAGCAGAAACTTTCAGAGAGACAGACTGATCATCCGGTTGACTAATGTTTTTCATCGGTATTCACATTTTTGATTCTGCAACATCGGGTCTTACTGCCATTTGTTGGGTCTTTAAAAGACATCACGCAAAGACACAACTAAAAGTTCAACAGGAAACAGCAGCGTTCACAGGAAACGCAACTTACTTGTTGCATAAGATGAATGATTTATGCAAACCACCATTGATTCTGAAGTAAGAAATGAGTAACATTTAACAGTCACAGACCAAATAAACGCAAAAAATATTGCCAGTCATTAATAAAATATCCATAATGCATATCATGTCTTTAACATTGCACTAAAAATAATTAGGCCTAAGCTATTTATTAGTGTAAAAAAAAATTGTAATAAAACAATAATTAAAAGCGATCATATTGGACATGTAAACATAAAAACACTTGTATGTAGGTTATTAAAACATTTAAACATCAATTTTCTAAAGTGAAACCTGTACTTCATGGGTACAATTGCTGCTAATATTGTGAAGATTCATAGTACTCAAATTACACGGACAATTTTTATTTTTTTAGGCAAGATAATAGCAAATTCATTGATTTAATATTCAAATAATAGACATGTAGAACCACTTTAATTATTTTACTACTTTTTGACAATAACTTGTTAGGAGTAGAACAAAAGCATTGTGGTTATTGGTTATTTTAATAAGTAGAAAATGTTAACAACTGCAATTTGTAAACAAATTTCAACAATAGTTAAGGTTATAAAACGGACAAAGTTGCATTAAAAAATGCCATTTATCAATATACCTATATTAAGAAACCGATAACGGATTAAGTTACGGTATCCATGTACAAAATATCAGTCAGTATATTAATACCAACTTATTTTTAACAGATCTATTGGCATTTTGTGTGTGTGTGTAAAATTGATATTACTCTTCATCTTCAAAAACACGACTATATTTGGTTAATCTCCGCTAACTAGTAGCCTAATTAGTGTAATAGTTTACAATGCCACATGGTACAAACATTTCAAATGCGTTGAGATTAAACACTTGCAGCCTAGCATTAATGTGATAAACGCAAGACGATTTCTTAAACCCAAATTTTACATTTAGCGCAAATGGCTCCATAAAAATTGCGCTTTAAATTTTCGCGTTTTGTAAATAACTACACCAAGTTTATGTCAATAAGCCATATTGTTCGCAGCGCCGATTGCTAATCTTTAAAATCCCTGGATCAGCGATTATGCAGCCGCGTGTATTCGCTTTAATAAGCACGCTAACGACAGTCGCAACGCAACTTAGAAAACGTAAACAATGAAGGCTAAAGAAATGCAAGTTAATTGTTGCGTTCGCGCTCCACTACGACAGTGCCCCAGCCTGCTAAAGAACGCAACGCTGCAACAAAACAACAGTTTCGGTCGTACATTCGCCGCAATAAAGCAAAAAACATGTATTAAACACACTAGAGTCCTTTTAAACGTAAACCTCACACGTAAAGACAGACAACCACAATGACTTACAGCAATAGCTGTTAGCCAGCTAGCCAGTTTCAGGTGAAACTGTGTCGATGTCGCAAATTCCTTACCTGTTAAACGCAATTTAACGGGTCCATTTCTTCTAACTCCTTGATTAGACATGTCCTTGATCCTTATCCAGGCTGATTACTACAGAAAACGAGTCGAATGTGCTATAGAGATGCTTTTGGTTGCCCTCAACGCCAGTTTCACAGTGAACAGAAAATAATGGAGTCACGGTCCTGTGGCCCGGATGTGCACAACCCTGCCATGTCTACATACATATACACTCGCGCCGCGGCTTTAACGCGCTCCTCGTATTTCTAGCGTCTGCAAAAGTAAATCCTCGACGTTCCCTCAAAAGATCGGCTTACAAAGAGCTCCTGAAGATCTCCACATTTTCCACGAACGAGCTGCGCTCGGCTTCTGCTGCCACTCCAAGGAGACCTTGAGGGAAAAGTTGTATCGCTACAGGCGACTGAACTGAGGAAATGTGGTTTGTAAGGTGTCTGGCATCTGCTGAGCCACTAAAACCGCCCAAACTGTGACATCACACCCACTTCTTATTCACAGCGCTCTGTGATCCTCACCTATCTATCTATCAATCAATCAATCAATCACACACACACAGGTAAGGGGGGAAAAAGGGTGAGAACCGGGGGCATGCTCCACATGGAATTTAAAAAAAAAAAAAAAGTTTTACATGCTCAATTGTAGTTACTTTAAGATATTTTTAAAAATATTTATCTTATGTCTGTAACTGTAATTTTTTAGACACAAAAATAACATCTTGTTGCAATTTTACAGAAATCAAGATTGAATATATTTGGTCAAAATCCCGTGTTATAAAAGATGAAATAGCCTACTATGCAGGCTATTTAAGACAATATTGGCTGATTAGACCTAAAATACAAAATGTTTGCCCGCTCTTTCCTGTTCCCATGTCGCAGACCTCAAATACATAAAAATATTACCTTTTTTTAGGTAGTTTAGTAAAGAAAATACTATACAAAACTTATAGCAGTTGCCGAGTGGTTATCAGTTTTTCTTTTCCAGCACAAATAAGACTTTTTGATAGCTGAATATAAAAAGTTATAACCAGTCTTTATTTACCCTTGTAAGACCCCCCCCCAATCCATAAACACTTTCTCATAGGATCTACACAAATCTCATAGGTGACCTATTTTGATCTCAAAAAAGTGAGTTGTCACCTAAGGTGAGGAGTTTACACCTATCTAGGCTACTGGAATCACTTACTTTTCCATTTTATTTAAACTTACTTCAAGACACACAAATATAAAACAAGACAAACCAAAAACCACTTTTTCATTTTTTTTTTTTTATTTACAACAAATAAAATTGAAACAGATTCGTATGTACAACTCGAAACATGAGGTCCTCACAAAAGACAGACATGAACAAGACGAGTGGTGTGCGGGAATGTTCAGAACAATCATACAAAAATCATCACAGTTTAGATATTTAGAAGTTGAAAGTGCTTTGGTTTTCACTGATCTGGAACGCATAGCCATCGGTTGTCGCTTCGGGGGCAACGCATTCGTCCTCTTCCTCCTGAGAGATGGAAATAAAAAGCAGGAATTTAGGAAAAGCAGGGTTTTCTAAGTATAAGAAACAAAGCATGCACAAGGACAGCTAGTCAAACTACTTTCAAGAACCTGAGTGTGTGTGTACATTTGTATGCATGTATATTTATTATTATAAAATATTTATATCTCGCAAGGATATAAATCTTATTTTTAATTAAACTACAGATTTAATTCAACTGACCTCTCCAGAGAAATACTTTTCAATGAGGTTGAGGGAGGCCTTGTAGACCATTTCATTTTCATGGGACTGCAAAGCTTCGATTTTGTCCAGGCCGCCACATTCCTCAATCATCAGGGACAGCTTTTCAACCTCACCAATCTTTTCACCAGCCTAAGTTACAAATATAAATAGATAGAAATAATTAAAATAAATAAAATGGCATGTTTGATAATGGGGAGGGAAAAAAAAAAAAAAAAAAAGAAAAAGTTTAGAACAAAATCCCATATTTAAAAGTTATGAGGGAACTCCTGTCAAACGTTACGGAAAAAACAACTAGGTTCTATTATGCATCAGTTGTTGCACGTCTCAAGATCTATAACATGCATTCAGAAAATAGATTTCATGTTTAGCGAAATCATACCAAAAAGATATTGCTGATTGCATCCAAGATGACAAGAATAGTTTTGCTGTCCTTGGTGGAGAGCAGGTTCAGCAAGGGTTCTAGTAAGTTGGCCTGAACAAGGTAAACCACTTGCTCTACTGTGCCTCCGCTGGTGTAGTTGGTCACGGCCCACACGGCCTCCTTCTGGGTCTTGTAGTCACCCTGCATGAAGTACGAGAGAAAAACTAGTTCAAAATCAAACATGGTCACAGCTTCACAGACAAGTGTTCTCCTGTGCTCTTGTGGCAACGCACCCGTCGGAGAACCTCCACCAGGTAAGGCACAATGCCAGCATTGATGACCTCCTGAATCTGATAGTCCCTGCCAGCCGTGATGTTGGACAGGGTCCAGGACGCCTCCTTTTGAATGTTGTTCTTATGGTGGCGCAACAGAGCAGGGAACATGGAAAGAGCGCCAGCGTTGATCACCGCCTGGGTCTGGTCATCTGTACCAGTGACGATGTTTCCAATGGAACGCAGTGAAGGGGTCTGTGGGAAGAGGGGAGGAAGAAAAGAAAAGAAAAAACATTGAAAAAAAAAATATATATATATATTTATATTTATAAAAGAACAAATGAGGGTCACAATTTTCCATCAATTTACCACAATGGAGAGCTCCCCTGATCCCAGCAGCTGTACCAGTCGAGGAACCACGCCAGTTTCCACCACAACCTCGATCCTTTCATTGGGCCCATCGGTCAGGTATGAGATTGCCCAGCAGGTGTCTGCCAGCACCTCCTTATCATCATGATGCAAAAGACGGACAAGTGTTGGCAGCATCTGTTTCACGGCATCCAGGGGAGGTGCAGGGTTCTTATTGCGGCACAGGTTTGACAGGGTCCAGGTGACGTTCCTCAGGTAACCAGACTGCAGAAGAGGAAAGACTGGTTGGTCAGGAAAAAGTTACTGAAGCTCTGATGCCACCTACTGGTAAAGTATGCCCACTACAATTTAAATAGTTCAAAAAAAATAAAATACACATACATAAGTTAAGGTTACTGTGGGGAAAAAAAAAAAAAAAAATTTACATTAAAACATGTTAAATTGTCATGAGTTCAGTCAAGTCAAGCCAATTCAATGTGTAAAAGCAAAGTGGTTCTCTATTTTTACAGTTACATATTATATATTTGAAAAAAAATCATCCAGATAAGAACAAATTAATGTCGGTTTAAGTAATCCGATTAAGAAACGTTCTAATTTAATACAAATAAATGGAATGTTAATTAATCATTTAAATCTTTTTTAAAATTTAATAAATCTAATTTAATTAAAATATTTAGTGATCTAATTTTTAAATATAATGAATAAATTTAATAAATGAATAAACTAGTTTAGTTTAAATTAATATTTGGTTAATATATTTTATGATAACTAAAAATCCATTTTTAATAAACATTTAATTTTTTGTATTTTTTTTTTTTACACAAATGTAATTTAATAATTAAATGTAATTTAATAAATTTAATATTAATAAATACATAAGTTAATAAATATCTAATATTTTAATCATTAAAATAAATATTTTTAAAAAATGACCTATTTAAAAACAACAATCATCATCTTACAGGAAATACAGAGAAATCAGGAGCAGCCAGCAGAGCTAAGAGGGGGGCAACCGCACCATGCTTAATGACTTTATCTCTGTATGCAGAGCCATCACCTACAAAAGACATACAAAAATATATTCAAGCAAACAAGTTAACAGAAATCCTTATATCTCACTGAAAAGAAAAGCTATTGGCCACCCACCAGCAATGTTTCCGAGGGCCCAGACTGCCTGCTCACTAATATGAGCGTGTGGTGAAGAGATGAGGCTGATGAAGGCTGGAACAGCCCCTCCCTGAACCACAGCACTGGTCTGGTCAGATGTTCCAGATGCAATGTTAGTCAGAGCCCAGGCGGCTTCAAACTGTATGGGAGGAGATTCTACCAAGCTCAGGAAGCTCACGAACTTGGGAATCAGACCAGCGCTGATGATACGGTCAATAGGGGGATGCCTCTCTCTTGACAGCAACTTCCTGTGTTTCAGTTGGACAAATCATAGTACGTAAAACACTTGAAATTAATGCATATTTCTTTGCATGCAAATGCTATCTTTTAAGCATTACCTGGCAGCTTGGGTGGCCTGGAGCTGAGTCTCTAAGTTATTGCTGTTCACACCATTTACAATCTCCTCCACCGTCCAGTGCTGAGCCTGATTAAACACAATACATGTCTATGACGCTTAGTACCTAAATATCACGTGTATATTCATCAATAACTAAATGATTCTGTTTTGAATCGTGCATTAAAATGGATCATCTACACACCTGACAGTTCTGGCTTTTCTCTTGAAGAGGAGAGGTGGCCTCATCCGGTAGACTGCTCACGTTTCTCCTCTTCAAAATCTGCTCGTCTTTCTTTGCTTTACGAAGTTCAACATTGACTTCGATCCTTCGACGCCTCAGCTCCTGCATTAAAGTATTTAACATCTGTATGAACTCAGCTGGGACGCATTTGAAAGAAAACAAGCGATATCAGCACTTTTTGTTGTAAACTGCTTACATTTGCATCTTTTCCTTTGTTTTTGAACTGAGTGAGTCGTGCAGTGTTCTCATTAGCAGCAGACATTTTAATGACTTTTGATTAATCACAGTATATCGCAACCTGAAATAAAGAAACACGTTCGTGAGAACATCAACATAAGTCGTATCACACTCAGTTCAGAAAGTAGAAATGCATACTTACGAATATATAAAACGAAATTATAAGCCGACTGAAAACAGGAACTCGCCGCTTTCTAACCAAAGGACTGTGTGGCGTTGGAAGTACGAAACAGACCTTTAAACGCGTGCTACGAAGCATCTGATTGGTCCGTTCGAGCAAAAGCATTTTCCTATTGGTCCGTTTTGAAAAATCACACTACTGGCGTGTGGACGTAGTTTACGTATTAACGCGAGATGGCGAGAATGCCAAATAAGATTTCTTCAATATTTTATCCTTTAATAAGAAATGATCTTCAAATAAACATGTTCAATTATATCTAAATTTGTGTATTTAGATGATAAATAAATATATATTAATATTTGACCTTTTTATTATTGACATCTGATCGTTTTATTAATTTGATCATCTGAATTATGGTCTCTATAAATATAAGTTGTTTATAAAAACCTGATCATTTAAAATATTTTCAGTTAAATCTGGAGAAGTGGTTTCAAATAGTTCGTTTCTATTTATTATTTACTTACCCGCAAACATGGCTTTAAACAATACTGCATTGTTTGTATAAATGTAAAGGCTATTAAAGGATGTGCTATTTTGATTATTAAATATACCGTTCTGTTAAAATAAATCGGTAGAAAGCACTTTGGTGAAAAGGAATGCACGTGTGATAAAGGGGCGGGGCCTAACAGCTCTAAGTTGAATTCTGATTGGTCAGCGGCTTCGACGCTGGGCTTTTTCATATTTTAAAAACCATGGAAGGAAGAGAACGCCTTTGACACCACGTGTTACAGTATTCAGAACACATATATCCATTGTATGCTATTAACAGTAAGATATATCGTGTCTCCCACTCAAAAAAAGCATTTAGTATTTCTGTAAATCAAACCAAACAATACTTTTATGGCGTAATTATATTTATAATAGGAAATTATTTGTTTGATAGTGAAAGCAACTCAGTAACTGGTTAATGGTAACACACAACTTGCCAATTGTTCATGAAAATTTTAATTCGTTAATTAGACTACGATTTGAAGAACCTAAGTGTATATGCGTAGGCTTGAAACAAATGATCCCAAGTATACAAACAAACAAGAGAAATAAAAAGTCTTTATAGAAGTGTAATTCTATTAAGATCAGAGATAGGAACAAAACATGGTTATTGCCATACAAATTCTGTAAGATGGGAAAAGTGCACTTAAAAATATAACACAAAAAAGTTTACTGTCATTAGTATATCCTTAACTATAAACATGAGAAAAATGAGTGGTTTATTTTGTGCCTTTTAACACAATTATCTAGACAAAACATTAAGAATTGTGTTAGATCATTTATATATCTACAAATACACCATCTTTAAAAGAAATCCAATATGAACTGCCAGCTTGTTTAGGGGTCTATTCTTTTTCAAATGAAGAGAATATAAAGACATCTTAATCAATGTAGAAGAGAGAATCCTGTCCCCTCCATTTATTTGTTTCATATACATCAATATTTCTTCAGTTGTAATACAAAAAAAAAAAAAAAAAAAAGACAAGTTATACAAACAGGATACTTTCTTGACTAGCACTTTCATCAGTCCTCGATGCAGTTTTAGAGCAACACTTCTTAGTTTAGGTAACTTGATCTAACCCACTGCTTAAAAACCAATTAGCAGATTGAGTCCACATTCCACTTCTGAAGTAGTACGATGAATCATATGAAGGGGGAAAAACAACAAAAAAAACAACGGGTGCACCCATGATAGACTCCTGCTGTCCTGGAAAATGCGAACATGATTCCGGAGGGTTTTAAAAACTCACAAAAACATTTTTGTAGGCATTTAATCCATAAAGAAATCCAATAGGAGAGCATCCCAGTCTAAACTCATTGCTTTAACAATCAAAAATGTAAACTGTCCATTCTTGATCCGAACCCACAGCTTTTACGTCCGATATTCCACCAAACGCTGTGGCTATGTGCGATGCTGGCTGACTGGGATAGAGTTCCATCTTGAATTAAATGTTCAAAGTTTATTTAGAACAGCATGTGGTTGTATTCTATGAGGCTGATGACTGTAGTTTGTTGTTATGAGACCTAGAGAATACAGAGAGAATGAGGTTAAAAGCCCTTTGGTTTTATTGAACATTCACAATTGGAAAATGAAATCTACAGCACATAGAAAAATAGCCTCAGGGGTTAAAGGAATGGCAGCCATGTTGGCATAATACAACGGGAATGCCTTTAGTCATTTAAATTGGTGCTGGTTTCAATCTAAATTTAGAAGAAATAAAAAACATACCATTTAAACATCTTTTAAAGCATGGTCCTTTATTTCAACATGGTAATCCTAATAAAAGGACTTAAAACTCTTTATTTTGCTTCATATTCAAGCCAACCGAAACTGCGTAGATTCTGCGCAAGTTGCACAAACTATCAGCAAATTCATGAGTCCTCTCAATGAAAACCTGGACAGATCAGCGAACCAGCTGAAACAAACATGTTGTGAAGCACATTACAATAAAATTGAACAGAAAAGTCTTAAAATGTCTTTAATCAGCCAATCCACGTGATAAATATGATCATGCATCCATGTAAACATCATAAACAACATCATGTGATCAGCAAACGTAATGGGGGACAAAAAAACAAAAACAAAACAGGATCATTAATGCACAGACAGCATTTCCCTTGATTTCTGTGTTCAACATGGCTGCCGCTCTCTGATTGTCAAAGGCTTCACTGGAGTTTTGGCTTTTATTGACAGGTTCTCATTTCACTTAAATGTACATCAGTTTCCACTGTTAATAAAACAGCAAGATCCATGATTCTCTAATACAGAATGACTCCGCCCCTTCAGCCACTATGACTTATGACAATCTGCAAGAAAGGATAATGGATTGTATGAATGACATGCACGAAACACAAACACTTATGTTATCAGCATACAGTCAATGAAATAAGACAGGAATAAGAGGATGAAACGCCAGCCAGAGAAATCTAAGGTTAGATAACCACTATACTGCATCGGAGTTAAAAAATATATTCAAAGCAGAAACATTCATAGTGTGAAAACAATATACATGAAGACAAGCAGACACAAAACAAAACTGGATGTGTGTAAGCTAGGGGTGACCCCGAATAGTTGACGATTCGATAGGAGGAGCCTGATTCGACTCCCAATCTCACAGTCGAATTTTCGCTGAGGTGTTATGATCATGCCATTTTGACTATATGGGGGTGCTCAAATGTCTGATTTCACATAGAAGTACCGGTTTTCTCCCAATAGGGTTTCGCTGACGTTTAATGTTAACTATCTTTTAATCAAAACATAATTTTTGTATCTGCGAGGCGTCCGTTATACACATTTTGCCTGTCTGAATTGACTCTTGCATTTCCCCCCGCCCCCAAACATATGATTCGACTATCGGCAAGATTCGAAAATTCCGATTTGACTATGAAAATCCTTAGTCGGGGACACCCCTAGTGTAAGCCAATGCAATGGAAAAGACTAATGAAAACTGTGAAATCAACACGAGAGCAAACTATACAGTACAATGCAGCGACAAATTTAGTACGAAAAACTAATACTATGGCTTAAAAAAACCTTACCTGTGGTAAAACCACTGTAACAGCCTTTTATGTAAACCGATAATCGGTTTGACCAATTTTTACATCGATATTTGTGACCCTGGACCACAAAACCAGTCTTAAGTCGCTGGGGTATATTTTTAGCAATAGCCAAAAATACACTGTATGGGTCAAAATTATTGATTTTTCTTTTATGTCAAAAATCATTAGGATATTAAGTAAAGATCATGTTCCATGAAGATTTTTTGTAAATTTCCTACTGTAAATATATCAAAACTTAATTTTTGATTAGTAATATGCATTGCTAAGAACTTCATTTGGACAACTTTAAAGGTGATTTTCTCAGTATTTTGATTTTTTTGCACCCTCAGATTCTAGATATTCAAATAGTTGTATCTCGACCAAATATTGTCCGATCCTAACAAACCATACATCAATGGAAAGCTTATTTATTCAGCTTTCAGATGATGTATAAATCTCAATTTTGAAAAATTGACACTTATGACTGGTTTTGTGGTCCAGGGTCACATTTATGATATCTGGTTAACAGTACTTTTGATAGACCACAAAAACATATTTAATGTATTTTCTGGATAATTACTCTAAATATGTAGCTTGACGTTTCTAAAAAATATGATTATGAATGAATATTTTTAAATAATTGAAATTTAATTTAAATTTACAAGACAAACATTAATCTGTGTCGGTTTTAAGGTCCTTGCACACTGAGTCCAAAATTTTCGTATGCGTTTTTTCGTATTCGTCATCCTTTCCTATCAAAATGACTGTTACGGATGCGAAAAAGCAGAAAATTGAACCTGATCCGATTTTTTTTTTTTTTTTATGGTGGACAAAAGTTTCGGAGGCAGTGTGTAAACGTGATTGACAACGTGAGCTCATATTTATTTTTCAACGTGCGATAATTTCGGACTATGGCCTTAAAAGTGATGTTGGTTGGTGAGTGAACGACAGAAATTAAACTAATCTTTAAATATCCTAAAAACCATCCTATGCTGCTGTACTGTATGCACGGGAACAGACGTTACCTGCTTGCTTTGAAAGCTTTGAGTTTCTGTACAAAGAAAGACTCCAGGAACTCAGCACACTGGTAAAAAGGCGAGTCGCTGGGATTGTAGTAGCGGCAGTTGTCAAAGATTTTGGTCATGTCCGCTACGAACTCTGTGAGTTTGTTGTAAAAGCGTTTCTGTATCCTCTCCTCCATTGTAGAAAGGTCTGCAGATAACAGAATATAATGAAAATCACTACTAACACAGAGATAAAATGCTAATTCTTCAAAGCATCTCTAATAATTAACTCATAAAGATATAATATAATGATATTTTAAAACTTTAACAGAAATGTACATATAAACAAACAGAATATTATAAGTCACAAAATACTTCTGGTCATACAAAAGAGGCGAACAAAAACTCTTACCCATCGGTTCCTTGATGATCCCATAATAATCTGGAGCATCATTCGGATCCACTGGTTCCAGGAATGGCCAGGCCATCTTATGGGACTAACATACAGAAAACACATACAATGATTATGAGATTCACATGATTTCAGTTCCTACTGGCTTCCATTATATTTTTTGACCATACAATAAAAGACCTGGGAACTGAAACAGTTTGGCTACCCACATACTTCAAAATATTGTCTTTTATGTTGCACAGAAGAAAGAAACTCAGTGTCTTGTAACAACATAAGGGTGAGTAAATGATGACAGATCTGTCATTTTTGGTTGAGCTATAATTTAAATATTGTGCGGTGCCAAACAAGTGTTTTCTTTAAAGCAGCTAATGGGGAAGTTTATTAAAACCAGACAATCGCTTGCTTTTATTATGATCATAACTAAACCAATTTAAGGATTAAAATCAATGAAACACTGTGTCCCATTCCAAACTAAACACCAGCTCTAAAATTCCAAACAGGCAAGACGCCATACGAACCTGTAAGGAGCGCAGGATTCGCTTCAGCCCCTCATAGTCTTTATCTGTGAGCGGTGTCAGGACCGTCATGGCATCCTCTGTAGACTGGCACTGCGGACACACATACTCGTCGATATGTGTGGCTTCACTCTGTAGGATGCCCACGCAGCGCCCGTGGTACCAGTTCTGACAGCGATCGCAACCAATATAGAACCTGAAGAAGCAGCAGCATGCACAAACACATCAGAAAACATGCTTTACATTTGAAGTAGATGTGATGAAACTGCCGGTATGTGATTACTGTGACTCGTCGTAAGGAGTTCTGCAGATGCAGTAGAGCTCCTCTGTGCTTCCCTCCTGAGCTCGTTTACATTCTGAACAGATGTAGTCGTCCATCTTCTTGGCCTCTTTCTCGGTGATGCCCACACACTCTCCATGATACCAGTTAGAGCAGAGGTCACAACCAATGTAGAACCTGCATCAACAGCATACCAACAGTAGATTCATCTCACATCCAATTGATTTTCATATATATCACGTCTTTCCTGAAAATTCATATTCATTTTTACAGCTTCAGTAGCACTAGCTGGATTTACATTTAAATTTATGCATTTTGCCAAATGCTCAACTGTTTGAGCTTCAGAAACAAATTAAACTGAAGAGTACTGGTTTACCAAAATTGTGAATTTAAAGTGAATTATCTTGTAGAGTATATGCAAGAAATGTTCAAACAAGTCTTGTACCAATTGGCAATTATTTTCAACATAAAAAAAAAAAAAAAAATTAAAAAAATTACACACATATACATATATATATATATATATATATATATATATATATATATATTAGGGCTGTCAAACGATTAATCGCGATTAATCGCATCCAAAATAAAAGTTTTTGTTTACACAATATATGTGTGTCTTCTGTATATATTTATTTTGTATATATAAAGACACACGCATACAGTATATATTTTGAAAATATTTACATGTATTTAAAAGTTTATATTTATATTCATATAATTTATATTATATAAAAATATATTTAATATATAAATATAACATGTTTTTCTTAAATATATACATGCATGTGTTTGTATTTATATATACATAATAAATATACACAGTATACACACATATATTATGTAAACAAAAACTTTTATTTGGGATGCGATTAATCGCGATTAATCGTTTGACAGCACTAATATATATATATTATATATATATATAAAATATCACACCAGACTTGTTCATAAAATCTGATGCCAAACTTTTTTTTTTCCTGAAAAAATTGGGATGCAAAAAATTGTTTTACATTATATTTTGAGTTTTTTCACCAAAAATAGGTATATTGTTTCCTTTTTAAAATCTTAATGTATGTGCTTGTTTTAATGCCAAAACATTCAAAATATTAAAATAAAATAACTTATTAAAAAAAAAACACCTGATAATTAGGTGTATCAAAAATCTTACTGAATGTTGAGATTTTTCATGTCAAAATTTTGAACTTCTGGTGTAAATATATATAATATACACACATATATACATATACATACATATATATTTCAGTGCTGTCAAATGATTAATTGTGATTAATCGCATCCAAAATAAAAGTTTTTGTTTACATAATGTATATGTGTGTACTGTATATATTTATTATGTATATATAAATACACACACATGTATGTATATATTTAAGATAGATATGTTACGTTTATGTATTTGATATATTTATATATATGATATAATTTATATGAATATAAATATATACACATAAGTACATGTAAATATTTTCAAAATATATGCTGTATGTGTGTATCTTTATATATACATAATAAATATACACAGTACACACATATACATTATGTACACAAAAACTTTTATTTTGGATGCGATTAATCGCGATTAATCGTTTGACACCACTAAATTATTTATATTTTATCTTGGAGAATGTTTATATTTTTCATGCCAAAATACTTACTATTTTTATTATTCAATTATTAAAGAAAATAAGTAATAACTAAATCTAAATGCGAACAGATAAACACCTGATCAAATAGGTATATTTAAAATCTTAATGCATGTTTATATTTATATTTTTCATGCCAGAACTTGTGGTGTAAATACTCATAATAGTGTAATTAAAGAAAAAAATAAAAAATAAATAAATTATTGGCACCTAACAAATATATATATATATATATATATATATATATATATAAAGACACACACACACAACAGGTATATTGTTTCCTTTTAAAATCTTATGTTTATATTTTCAAGCCAAAAATGTTAACTTCTAGTGTAAATATTCAAAATGAAGTTATTTTAAAAAAAATAATAATACATAATATTAAAGATAAACACAAAATAGAGAAAAGGAATTCCTATCCTAACAGGAAAATAAAACATCTGACAACCCTCTAAAATTGCAGGACAGTAAAGTTGTCATACTTAGACTCATCGTAGGGCGTCTTGCAGATGCAGTATAACTTGATGTCCCTCTTGCTGTCCTTTGAGGTAGTGGAGATCATCTTTTTGCGTTTGGACTTGGAGGCGTCTCTCTCCTCGTCCCGCTTGCGTTTGTGTGCAGAGGAGGGGGACGTGACCGTGGCCGTGTACGAGGAGAGACCGCTGTGCACGTGAGCGCTGGCGGCCGCGGCAGCCGCTGCAGCTTGTGCAGCCGCGGCCTGAGCTTTCTCCTTCTCCCGCCGCAGTTTAATGAGGTCGCGCTTCAGCTCCTCCTGCAACCAAAGACAACATGCAAGTGACCCAACATACGCAATGTAGCTTCAGCTGTCTCTTTAGCAAGTCTGATGTGGTGTTAATAGAGTGTGTGTGAGTAAAGCTGAGATGTGGGCGTGAAATGAAAGCATTCGTCTCTGTTTCCAAAAGCCCAGAGATAATCATAAACGGGGAGAAATGGTCATTAATCGAAAGATTTTATTATTTTATGTTTTCAAAAGAAGTCTCTTATACTCACCTGGTAATAACAGTAATATTCTGAAATATTATTTCAATTTAACTTTTTCTATTTGAATACGCTTTAAAATGTAATTTATTCCAGTGATGCAAAGCTGAATTTTCAGCATCATTACTCCAGTCATCAGTATCACATGATCCTTCAGAAATCATTCTAATATGCTGATTTGCTGCTCAAGAAACATTGAATATTAAATCGTATGCATTATTTATTAACCTGTTAAAAACCTCAGTACAAATCAGCCATATTTCTCTCTGAGTAAAGTCTCTGGACTTCCTGTTCCTCTCACCTGCACTTGCAGCTGTAGCTCTTTATCAAGCAGAGCTCTTTTCTTCAGGATATCAGCCTTGAGTTGCTCTTTGTGTTTGAAGAGAAGAGCCGACAGCTTGCTGGCGTTCTGCTTGCTGCGCTTCTGCTCCACCGACTCCTCCCGTTTCCTCTTTTTGGCCGCCTGCCTCTCGTCCTTATCGATTTTATCCAGGATGAACTTCATCACCTGGTTACAGACAATCATCCTGCCCGGACAGACAAAAGACAATGGATTAGGTTGATTAAAGTCAGTCTATTCTTAAATGAGACTCGCGTAAATAAAGCTTCAGTGGCTTATGGATTATCTAGGGTGCACACGTTACAAATATAATGAGCCTAAATAATGCTTCATGTTAGCTGGAATTTAAAATCACTTGGAAACTAGGAAAAAGAGAGCTCGACAACATATAGAAAGTGTTTACCTCTGGTTCTCCTCTCTTTCAGCAGGAGTCATGGTTTTCTTCTGTTTTAACTGCTCTATGGCCACACTCTGCTTCTGAGCCACCTAAGCGAAAAACAAAAAGCAGCGTTTAAATGTTAACTCTGCATGCAGATGGAAAAGTTTCAAAACGACAAGAAACACCATCAGTCAAGATTGTAACCTAGTAAATGTATACATTTAGTGGGAAATCAAGCAGGACAGGACTTGCACTTCTAAATCCATTAGGATTTGTATGGATAGTAATCATGTATCTCAGATACTTTAACTGGTTTGCAGCTGAATATGTGAGGCACACATTCAACTGCAAAACAGGCTAACTACTAATTTAAAATACCTAAATATCTTTTATTATATACACACACATGCATTTAAATTGGTTTATGTACTAACATATCAATACATATGAAATTTTTTTCCATTAGAATAGTGTGCACTCATGAATTGTAACAATAAAATCTTTATATGTACAATCTTTTTTTATTTGCATTTATATTTATCCATTGTGTATTATAATATTAATTCATCTATTATATGAACTCATAACAAATATTGTATCATGAAAATATTATAATTTATTATATATATATATATATATATATATATATATATATAAAAAATATCTTTTATATATATATATATATGTACAATATATAAGACATTTTTTAAGAATTTGAATTAAACACTTCATTCTAACCAAGAAGCAGTGGAATAAAATTAACAATAAATTAACACAGCCTTATATTTTAATAATTAAATGTTTCAATTAACTATGGCTCACTGCAGTGTATCCATTCACACATGCATAATCAACTAATGAGTAACACCTCAAGATAACAAATATATCAGCTGACCTCTTTCTTAAAATTTGGTTACAAAGCCTATAAATTTCAGATCAAAATCATCTTGAAAAGAGCGATTCTTAACATGCTCCATCATGACCAATCGTATGTTGCTGCTGTGTGAATGTAGCCTAAGGTTTACATAATATCCCATCTTTCTTAATTTAAAAAAAGTCATATCGATCCACTTAAATTATTCTGGAGTCACATACTTGGGGCCTGACCTGTTTCTGTATCAGCTCGCTCTGGCTGACGTGCTGCTGGGCCTGCTCTCTCTTAGCCTCCTGCTGTTTCTTCTTCTGCTGCTGCTGTTCGCAGAGCTGCTGGATCCGCTGGAGCTGCTCCTGTACGCTGGCCGTCTGGATGGTCACCAGATTCTGGATCTGGTGCGCTTGGTCTTGCCCTCCGCCCTGCTGCTGGATCTGAATGGGCAGTTGCAGTTTGATCTGCTGGGGCATCCCGGCCGCGGTCCCGACCTGCTGGACCTGAGCTTGAATCTGGGCTGCTACCTGACTCTGGATGTGGGAGATGACCTGCTGCTGGAGCCCGGGGACGCTGAGGAGCTGCGGGGGGAGCTGGATCTGGGGCTGGACTTTGGTAACGGTGGTCTGGGCGACGGGGAGGGTGGTGACCTGTTGTATTGGTGCGGTGGCCGTCACCTGTGCTATTTGTGGGGTGGGGGCGGGGACTGGTGTAGGGGGCAGGACTGATGCTTGAGGAAGGACCTGGGGTTGAGGTCGGAGCTGTATAGGCGGGTGGGACTGTACAGTTGGAGTCGGTTGGGGAACGACTGCGTTTGGGACTGGAGTGGGTGCTTGCTGGACAGGCTGTGATGGAGGGACACATGACGTGGGAGGAAATAAGGTCGGAGGTTGGGGCTGTGGAGCAAGACGAGCAGCTGAAGAGAGAAAGATAAAACAAATTGGAACTCAGTTATTGAGAACAGCATTAATACAGGCAAAGAATTAAAACTGGTAGATTAATACAACAGGGACTGACAATAAGGCCCGCAATAATGAAACGGGTGTCTTCTTGCACTTAAGCAGACAAATACAAAAAAATTGTCAAAACGCCCATTTTGTGGAGTATACTAATAAGAATAGTCGGTTATGTCTAAAGTGATGTAATCAGTTGAGAGAGAAAATGCATATGTATAAGAACTAGTACTGTCAATCGATTAAAAAAAAATGAATTAATCGCACATTTTTCTAAAATTAATCGCGATTAATTCCACCTAACATTAAAGTTTTTAAATATACTTTTATATTGCAATAATTTCGCATTCAATCTTCAAATGTACAATGTACAAACAACATAAAGGCAGTATATTTTTAATATTTCTTTAATGGCATCTTTTTTATGATTGAAGGCCAGCATCACTGATATCAATACTACTGATGTCTCTATAAAATAGTTTTTTCCCCTGAATATTTAACCATTGACTGTATTACAGTATAATTTAGATCTATAAATTTTAACATTTATTAGACTTAACTTCTAATTTAAGTGAACTTAAAACAATCATCACATGAACCTATTATAATAAATTACATATTTAGCTACTTGTGCCCTTCAGCAGAAATATACAAAAAATGAATACTTACCAAATACTAAATTCTAAATTAAAGATAGATGAACCCCTTGAAGCTATAAAAGTTATTGATTTCCTCTTTTTTTCTTTGGTTCTTGGATTAATAGACATCACAGCAGCTGGTTATTAGCTTATTTGCCTGCTATAGCTTTAAAAGCTGCTGCTGCTGAACGTGACGCGGATCTTATTTTCTCACAACTCTCTTTACCTTTTCTGACCCACTTCAGGTCTTAAAGTCTCTACTAATGAGCGGACGAGTTGAATCGGGTGTTTTAGATGAGGGAGACAGTGCTGGGGTGCCTCAGGACAGTTTTTAAAACCATTTCAGAGGCATGTTCTTAAATGTGACGCATATATAACATATTGCATGCATGCACGCAGTTTTAAGGCAGCTTTAATCGCCTTTTTGGTAACTTCATGCCTTAACTGACGGCATAACTAGGACATTGCATGCACGTAGTTTCTTTCGCTGTTTGATATGAAATGATACAGGCTACAGCGCGCCGGCACCTTTGTGCGTGTATTTGAAGAGCGTGCGCTACTAGCACAGTATCTTTTCCGCGCTCGTTTGACTCGCGCCTGACGCGGAGGCGAAGTTAGAGCGCGTCTGAAACGTCTCCCGTTTGATGTGGTCATAAAGACGTTCTGCATCTAAATAAACGCAATCCTTTTCAAGAAAAAAGAGACAGAGGTAGCAGTTGCGAATGGGGTGGCCAACCCTAGCCCCGCCCCTGCGTTAATTGCGTTAAATATTTTTAACGCGTTAATCAGAAAAAATTAATCGCATGCGTTAACGCGCTAATTTTGACACCACTAATAAGAACATTAGATGTGTCTTATGTTTTAAAGTGGCAGTAGCATAATATGCATGTTAATCAAGTATTTCATATTAAGCATACATGCATTAATTCAATACATCTATAATTAATTTATAATAAATTATTAAATAATTCAAACATTAATTTAATACTTATGACTTAGGTTCTTCCATTGAAATGAAACCCTTTTTTGCAGGGAAACTGCTGGGAGAATTATGGTGATAGTATGATGATAAACAGAAGAATGTGCCGTAATTAGCCTTTTTCACTCTTCTGTGTTTCTGGCTTCCGGATTGGCGCTTGCAGGGTAAAAGTTTTTTTTACGGCCGTACTTCGTACTTAACAAGAATGAGTTCGAGAATCAAAGTTTTTTTTTTTTTCCAAATTAGATATTATGAAAATGCTTGAACTGCTGATACTTTACTCTACAAAGCGCAAACATTACACAATTAACTTTTTGCGTCAGCTCAGGTCATCACAAATAATAGTTTGTTTAATTTTAAATAGAGGCAATTATAATTCAGTTAGTTTTGCCATTCTGTCCATTTGGTGCTGGCTGTGCATTATGACTCTCCACATGAAATGTTTTCACTATTATTATTATTAAAGTAATATTGTATTTTCTACTTGCTCTACTTTGCATTATTAACGTGTTGGCTTAAATGTACGTTGTATAATATGCCCTGGGAAATACATATTAAACAAGAAATGACTCGGATTCATGACCGATTCATGATTCATGACCTATTGTATCAGATTACGTTGCTGTGTTGAGTTTAATATGCTTCAACTGGACTCAGAATTGTTTAATGTATTCTTGGAAAAATGTGCATATGGACATAAATGCTGTCATTTTTAAGTAATTTATTATCACGTGGTGATTCAAGGGAAATGACTGAGTAAATTGAGATAATACGATCAAATGTACTGAAGATCAAAGACTATATATAGGGACTTTGCCAGAGCATATTGAGTGTATCTCAGCGGTCTGAGTGGCCATATAAGTTACAAACAAGTAAAATGTTATTTCTTTGTAGATTATATAACAACAACTTGGAAAACAGACAAAACAGAGAAGGTAAGAAGCATTATTTGAGAAAACCAATCAGAACGCGAATATTTTCAATATAATAAATCTAAAATGTGCGGAGGGTTAAGCTGTGCTGTCGTTGGCTGACACAGTAACGGCAATAAGCTAAAAGAATTCCTTTCATGTACTTGTTTTGCCTCCCAGATTTGTCCATGTCCGGCGCTGTATGTATGGCTTGCAGCGCTTCAGTTAATTACGCAATCAGCGTTGTTTACGTTCAGCTTGCACGCACTTTATCCTGAACGTAAACAACGCTGACTACATTGATCGCGTAATTAACTTGAGCACTGCAAGCTCTCCAAAATGGCAGAATTGTTGAAGAATTGATGTTATTATTGTTTTCTTTGCGCACAAAAAGTAATCTCGTAGCTTCGTAAAATTACGGTTGAACACCTGATGTCACATGGACTATTTTACCGAAGTCTTTGCTACATTTCTGGACCTGGGAACATTGCAGTTGCATTGCTGTCTATGGGAGGGTCAGAGAGCTCTCGGAGTTCATCAAAAATATCTTAATTTGTGTTCTGAAGCTGAACGAAGGTCTTCCAGGTTTGGAACGACATGAGGGTGAGTAATTAATGATAGAATTTTCATTTTTGGGTGAACTAAACCTTTAAATGTTATATTTTATAATATTGGCGTTGTTTTATTTTTGTACTATAAATTTTTTCTCATCCAATATTTTGAGGAGGCACTGCCTCCTTTCCTCCTCGAAATAAAAAAACGCCCCTGAAATAAATATATATATATATATATATATATATATATATATATATATATATATATATATATACACACACATATATTTTTTTTTGACAATACCAGTAGGTATCCAGGTAATCTGAGCAGGAAGTTCAAGTGGCATCAGTAAATTCAACGCCTTTTTTGGAGATTATGCAAATCAGCTTCTGCATTTTTCTGTCTTAAGAAATTACATTGCTGGCCAAGTTCCATATTGATGTATGTATTAAAAAAAAGAAAGAAAAGTGTCTAATAAACAGTCTGACCTGGCTGAACGGGTGCTGGAGTTGTGATGGTTGCAGCAGCTGGTGCAGCTGTGGCTGGGACGCCTGGTGAGGCTGTCGTGGAAGGGACAGCGGGGACAGACACTGGTGCAGGGGCCATGGGTGTGAACAGGAACCGCTGGACTTGGCCATTGGGCATGGCTGCCTGCATGAGCTGCTGACCAGGCCCCGGAATGACCGTCACCCCCTGAGGAATGACCTGCAGCTGGCCTGTGGTCTGACCTTGCCCCTGGATCACAACCGTCAAGCCCTGGTTCCCTCCCTGAAGAGCGAAAGAGTGAGTTTATTTCAATATTAACTGTAACCAATATCCTGGGTTGGGTAAGTCGTTGGAATAGTGTGCTACAAGGATGATGTATTTTTTAGGCCAAAAACCCGGTTCTATTGTCCTAAAGTTAATGTTTTTTTTTTCCAAATGGATTTTTTGGTTAAATGTTTGCAATAGTGTCTCAAAAATATTTTACAATTACTATTTTTACAAAATAAAATGCATCAGTAATACCATGTATAGCCAATATTTAGATTTTTAATTTTGCCGGGATTCAGAACTCATAATAGTTGTTCATTTGTGAAGAATAATAATAAAAAAAACAAACATGTAAGGATCAAACTTTTGTTGGTCACAGAGCGTATTTTCTGCAATAATCCAAAAGCCTATAGGTTTTTGTCAAGGGAACCAGGGTGACACTAACTTACTAGCATAAAGTGCACAGTTGAAGCAGGCACAATAAAAACATTAAAACAGGCTGATTTAAAACTAGTACACACCTGAGCTCCCTGGGTGAGCTGTGTGAGCTGGGCCAGAGTGAGTTTGACCTGACCCTGCTGTGGTCGGGGAGAAGAGGGCGTCTGTGGGGTCTGGGCTGGGTTTGGCGTGGAGAGGCGAGGAGGAGTGCCCACCACCTGAGCGCCTGAACTCGTCTGCACTGTCTGTTGCGCTTGACCTGTGTGATACAAATCACATTTACACTCTAAAAATGTGGTAAATTCAACAGAATTAGCCATTGTGCAGTCAAATATGTTTGTATAATCAAATCAAGTGACATTTATTCATATAGCGCTTTTACAATACATATTGTTTCAGTAATAAACAGGAAAATGACAGTTTAAATGTTGTAAAACCCATCAAATATGAAACAAATTTCAATTTCAGCTGTCATTATTCAGCTCAATTCAGTTAAATAACTAACAGTTGCAAAGTTGATCAATTATGAAACAACATCAATTTCAGCTATAAAGCAGCTCTACAGAAGACAATAGTATCATTATTCAGCTGAATTTAGTTCAACAGTTCAGTTCAGTAACTGTCAATGCTGAAAAGTTAATTAATTATGAAACCAGGTCAATTCAGCTAAAAGCAGCTTTACAGAAGACAATAGTATCATTATTCAGTTTCAGCTGAAGACAGTTCAATGCTGAGTTAATTCAATAATAGTGTTGATGCTGCAAAGTTTGTCATTTTGCAGCTCAATTCAATTCATATTTTGTTCTTATGGCAGCACAGATAAATCAATAATATTACTGAACTTTAATTTTATCTTTTAAATAATGACCACTAATTAAATGGGATTCTATCAATTCCTGTATCTAATACACTACTGAATAAACATACAAATAGTGTAATTAATTAAATGTAAAAATGAACCATTTTACTTCCAGGAGGAAACCTGGTTGAGAATACCTTGCTGGACCATCAGGGGTGTGCGAATGATAGTCTTGCCCAGGGTGGTGGTCTGCTGCAGAGGAGAGCGTATCACAGTCATCCCTGGTCGGAGAGCGGTTCCAGTCGTAATAACCTGGGCAAAAACCATTACATAAAACGTTACTGCAAGAACAAAAAATGCTGAGTTTACCAGAATGGATCATTTTACTGAGAGCTCATGCCTGCTGCGTGGAGGTGGTTGTGTTGGGTCTGATGTTGATGGTGGCTGTACGGGGCTGGAATGCAGGGAAGGACTGTGCGGTGCCCGCTGTGCTTGATGGAATGATGCCCACCACCTTCTGCTGTACCTGCACCAAACCTGCCGAGACGATGAGCAGAGTTAGTTTTCTCCAAGAATACTGCATTACATAGATACATATCTGGTCAAAAGTTTAGAGTTGGTAAGATTTTTTTTGACGTTTTTGAAACAAGTCTCTTACAGTAATTTCATGAAATATTGTTTCAGTTTAAAAGACGTTTACTATTTTAATCTATTGTAAAATGTAATTTATTCCTGTGGTGTAATTCCAGGCAATTACTCATCACTCCAGTCTTCACTGCCACATGATCCTTCAGATATCGTTCTAATATGCTGATTTGCTACTCATTACCAAGGTTATAAACAGTTTGCTGCTTAATATTTGTGTATAAACTGTGATACATTTTTCCGGGATTCTTTGATGAATAGAAATTTGAAGAGATCAGTATTTATTTGAAATGGAACTCTTTTGTAACATTATAAATGTCTTTACTTTCGCTTTTGATCTATTTATGCATCCATTCTGAAATTAAATATTAAGTATTATTACTTCCAAAAAAAAAAAAACTCCCTGGCCCCAAACTTTTGAAAGGTATTTTTTTATCAGAAATTGAGAGTTGAGTTAAATAAGAGGGAAACAGAACAACAAAATATTTCAGCATTAAAGAAAAAAAAGTAATCCGTTGTATTAAACAACGATAATCAACTGAATTAAATCCAAAATAGTAAAGCCATAAAACAGACGTAAAGCTTGTACCAAAATTTAGTGGATGTTCACAATGACAGCAATCAAACAATGTTTCCCTGAACCGCCACCTCTCGTTGAAATTAAATGACTTTCGATTGCTCCATTGCAGCAAAATGCTGCCAGTCTGAACACCCTTTTAGACAACTAAAAGGCTGTATTAACTGACCCATGCTCATATGTTGTCCATCGTTAAAAACAAAGTAAAAATATGCCATTTAAGAATACTGAGCCGATATTTTGCCTCTCTGCGTGCAGGCAGGCCTAACTTAAAAAAAACAAAAAAAACAAAAAAAAACACATGCCAATGATGTTGGAGGCCTGCCGTACCTCCTTGAGTGGTTGGCACGTTCACTGTGACTATCTTGCTGTTGGCTGGAACAGGCAGTTTAGCGGCGATGACGCTGCCGGCCATCGACCCTGCAGCAGTAGCGATGTGGAACGTTTGCCCAGATGTGGTGGCGCTACTCGCCGCCACAGTCACAACCGAACTGGTAGAGACTGCAAGACACAGGTCTGATCACCACCCTAACACATACATCTCAATCAGGAAATACAGCAGTGGTTGCATCCAAGTACGCCACGGACAACGAAACGACGTCAAGCACTAAAAACACCACCACAAATAAGCTTACCAGAAAAAAAAAACTGGACGGCAAAAAAAAAAACCAAGCTAATTTCCAACCAAATACACCGACGTGCAAAAAAAACAACAACATCTAAAATAATAGTCATCAAGCTACATTATAACCCATGCCTATTCATAACACTGTAAAGACTGACCTGTGTTGCCTTGTTGGCCCTGCTTGACCCAGGAAGCAAAGGATTGCTGGAAATTCTTGTTTTGCTGGAATGTCACCGGAGAGCCCAACTTGGTGGTCATTACCACTTTTGGTGCTGAAGTTACCTGACCGCTAATAGAGCCCACCACCACCTTCTGAGTAGTGGTCCCGGGGGTCGTAGGAGTGCTGGTCAAGGTGGATGTGTTGCTGGTGCTGCTAGGTTTCTGCTGTTCTAGCCGTTTCTGCAATACAGTCATTGCACTGTTCAACTTCACAGTATGAGCAAAGATACAAGGCAATAAAAAAAGCACAAGATAAAGTCAGCCATGAATGAGTATTTTGATTAAAATTAAGATTAGTAAATTATGAGAACACACCCAACCAAACTAAGAGTGAAATGATTATTAAAAGCCAAAAAAAAAAAAAAAAGTAAAAAAAAAAAAAAAAAAAAAAAAAAAAAAATTCAAAAAGGCCCATTGGGAAGAACACCCATTTGGTTCAATATTGTGCCCCTGGTTAATAAAAAGGGGCGCCCCAGGTGGGCACATGTCTACATTCCCACCTGCTGGGCTGCCAATCTCTGCTGCTTTAGCTGAGCTTCCAATTGGGCCTTGACCTCCTCTGCTTTCTTCTGCACACTAACCTTAGTTGGGTCAGCTGCTTGCGACTTTTCCCTCTCGACCCTGTGAAGTCAGAAAGTTTAAAAATCTTTAAAAGTATACGAATGAACAAATAAACTTTGATAAACTGGGACATGTTGACCGTTGGGAAAAATACAAATTGGAAAATGAGTAAATGAACACAGGAAACACCATCCTAATTTATTGTTATCAATAAAACGAATGAGCTAATAAAAGCAAGTATTAATGTCTAATCTAAAACCTTTCTTTGTCCAAGATCTTTCACACTAGAGAAAGCTTTGACGGAACATTTCACAAACGAGTAAGTAATTAGTAAGTTGGGTTTTAGTAAGTGTACATTCACAGAAAAAAGAGGGAATTCCCACCTTTCGGTAAAGGCTCGAATCTCCCAGAGTTCCAGGTCTTCCTCGGCCACCCAGGTTTCGATCACAACAGGCCCAGTCTGCTTAGCTGGTTCTGGCTTCTTTGGTCTCAGAGCACTTGAACGCAGGCCTTTCCTTTGAGGTGTGGGAGTTTCTGCTCAAAGGAATGATGGACAGATCAAATATCAGCAGTGATTCTGGTCAATCAAACCTTGCATGATAGAAAACCGTACACATCTTAAAAACAAAGCCCTGGCATATGGACTGTCTGAGTCACCGTTACCTTTGGGAGTCTCAGGCACCCCAAGGGGACAAATGATCTTCCTGATGCAATACTCAGAACGAATGCCGTAAGGACCAACATCTCTCCGCTTGATGATCTCAGTGGTGGTGATATCAGTGTCAGATGTCTCTGTTAAGTTACACAAATAAGGTTGAGTGCTGAATACCAAACAATAAAGCGACATGTGATGAGCAGTTAAGCGCCAACCTGTTCGCGTTGTGCCTCCTGTGGGTGAAGGTTTCACAGACATATCATCCCATCTGAGACAGGCCCAAAGTAGCCGTAGCATTAGGCTCACTCCAGCCAAAGACCTCACCGTCTGGAGTCGATATCTGTATGAAAGAACCTCCAGCTCATTAGCATTACAAAAAAGGTTTAAAAGAACTAGGTATTCATGCTGGCCAATCTTGTAGGCCAATTTGGTCTTTTGATGACTATAATTGTTCTTAAATATGTTTTTAAAAAAATGGGCAGCTAGCATCTATATTTTTGACAATACCAGTAATTGGGATGAAGGTCATAATAATACAAGAAGGAGCTACAAAGACTCTTAAGGAAACTAACATATGTTAAACTTGATTACTGCATTCTCTAAACAAAAAGTGAGTGGTTCTTCAAGCTAAATCTGCCACCAAAAGTGCTAGGGGGTTGCCAAGGCGTTGCAATAAAATTGCCAAAATTGTTATTGATGCATGGCTAGATGGATGCTAGGATGAACTCGATGGATGCCAGGGCACTGGTAGGCAGCTGGTCCAAGTCAAAAGTGCCTACCCTCTATGATATTCTGGTTTTAAGGTATGGGTCAGGACAAGTCTACAATCTTCATCAGTTTTATTATACACCAGGCAAAATTGTAAGTTTGATTGCCTAGAAAAGTGATGGCATGCATCCGTTTAACAAGCCACAGTTTTTAAGCAATGTTTTTGCATGTAGAACAAACTATTAATACTTAAATTTAGGAGCTTGTTCAAATTCCTAAGCTAGTAGTGTCCAATCCTGGTCCTAGAGGGCCAATTTTCCTAGAGTTTAGCTCCAACACACCTGCTTAAAAGACTTTAGTTAGCTTAAAGACCTTAATTAGCTGGTTCAGGTGTGTTTGAATAGAGCTAAATTTTGATGGAAGGTGGCCCTCCAGGAGCAGGAATCGACATTCCAATGCTCTGACCCCAAGTATAAGCTATAATAATACTGATGCTTGCTTTAGCATATTTAGATTAAACCAGGTTTTCAGAAAGACAACGTCCAAAAGGAAGACAAAAATCAGGGGAAAAAAAGACGCAAACCTCCATGTGATCCCAAATGTCGGTCGTGGAGATGGGTAGGGCCAGATGTCTAGGGCTGGCTTGGCGTTATAATTGAAAATAGGAACTTCACGGATGCCACCACGCCTTGCGAGTTTCTTCAGTTCGTCATTGGGAAGTACGAAGATACTCTTCTTGCTACTCTTGGTCACAAACTTGCGGTACGAGGGCAAGGCCGTTCCGGACCTTGCTTTCTTGGTGCGAGAGAACTTTAACAGTCGTACCCTGTCCCTGGTGGAATATTCTTGACTCACTGTCATAGATTTTACAGTGGAACCACTAGGACTCGACGTGGTGTCAGTCATTGTTTTCGTGACAGTGGTCTTGCACTCTTTTGTTAGAGTGGCTTCCTGGTCCGATGAGTTCATAACCTTGGTAACAGTAGTGGTAGTTGTAGTAGCGAGTGTCGAGACAGAGCTGGTCGACTCCACCTTAGAATCTGCTGGTGCGGATGTACGGATCCCGTTATTGGAAGCAAGGCTGTCACGTGAGGTCAACACCATGCGGGACTCTGTGGACACTGTGGTTGTAGTTGTGGTGACTTGAGTAACGACAGTCGTAGTCTCGCTAACGTTGCTGCTGTTTTCAGTGAGGTCACTACTCAAGCTGGACTCTTCCACTGAAGGGACGGGTGAAGGAACAGGAGGCTTTGCCTCCTCAACTTGCATCGGCTCCATCTTTGAGCTATGACTAGGCACCTGGGATTTTGTGTTTGGCTCGGAAGCTACAGAAGATGGTTCGGGTACAGAGGAACTTACCGAGGAGTCTACAGGTCCTTCAATGTTGTTTTCCAACTTGGCCACTTTCTCAGGTGGTGGATAATCTGGGTCAAGTTTGGTAACTCCCTTCTCCTCATCCGAATTCTCCTGAGGAAGCTCGCTATTAGTCCATTCTTTAAGACACTCTTGAGTGGCGTCACCATTCATTAGTGACTTCAGTGGTTCCTTTGGTGATATTGCTTTAATCTCCTCCCCAACGGTATTGGTCAGCTCCTTTGTGTTAACATTATCAGTCAGATTCTTACATTCTGTGTCAACAAGACCATCCTTCCCATTTACTTGCACAGGCACTGTTCTCTTTACTAGATCATTCTCATTGTTTTCAATGACATCCTTTGTCTCCGAGTCTTCGGGTGGACTTGTAGTTTCTGTAACAGTTTTGTCAGGTTTAACGTTCAAGCTTTGATCCAGACTTTGAGAGTTTCCATTAAGTTCAGACATTGCTACCCTATTGCCAGTTTTGGGTTCTGGCTCAGGCAACTTCTGCTGATGTTCTTTAGGGGCTACATCACACGAGTCATTTAATCTGACATCCAAGATGTTCTTCTGTCCTGAAGTGTTTGTCTTCGCCTGTTCGTCCTCTTGGTTAAAATCAAGCTTTTTGACCACATTGTCTTTTTCTTGGATCGCTAGACATGCTACCCCCTCGGTCTGTCTAGACTTTGGAGTTTCAGAGATAGTTCCTTCAATCTTGACCTTTTGGTCTTCAGCAGCAATGGTTGTCTCCTTGTTATCCATTATCTTTTCAGTCAAGGGTTTAGAACCGGTGGTCTTCTTGAGTTTCTCAAGCCTCTGCTTCTCTTCTATGGTGAACTGTTTGACCCGTCTCTCCAAAAGGCCATCAAGTTTTGATGCCTTCCTTTTCTTGTATGCTGTGCGTAGCAAGAAGCCTTCACTGACATTCACAACATCATGCCAGAAGGATTGCTGGGGCTGATTCAGAGCAATATCCTTCGCCACCTCACTATCCGAAGGCTCTGCTTTCAAAGGAGAGTCATCGGATGAGGCATTTGTGATGTTAGCTGCAAATACGAAAAACAGATACATTAGCAACTACGTTTAGTATTTCCCATGCATTAAGTAGACTGTGGTGGCCAACCATAGTTTCATATTAAACTGAAAATATATTTAACCATCTCATTCTAACATGAAAGGTATTTAAATCTGTGTTTTGCGCCATTGCTTTGGCAAAGTATCCGTCAAAAAAAACTAAACCGAAAGCACAATATGGCTTAATCCCTTCATCAATCTGTTTTCTCTGCGCTTTTCAAAGCAAAGCATGCACTTTGTGTACGCAATCAGCCTGTGATCTGTAGTTTTCCGTGTCTCAAAAAGCCTCAGCTCACAGTGAATGCAGTGAACTCCATTTCTGCATGTGCTGTGAGTTTAGCGTGCATTTGGGAACACAACTGCCACCAGTTACGCTTTATTTTCACATTCGCATAATTTCCAATATTTTAATGGGCAGATGATTAAAATATTTTACTAGATTTGCAATGAGACGTGTTTGAAAACCTGTTTCACTGAAGCTCCATCAAAATAAAAGCTGAACTGCAGATTCTGTCAAAATAAAAGCTTAAAGTTCAGTATGTAATATTGACAGCTAGCAGTTTAAATGGGTACTCAGTCCAAATTCAAAATATCTCTTGCAAGAGTACAAATTAGGACAAAAGTATTGTAATTTCCCTACTGTAGTGTAAAGCAAAATAATACACCTATGAAATATTCATTTTCACTTATTTTACAGTGAAATTAATTTACAATATATGGCTATTAATGTCATAGGAATAATAATAATATCAAATTACTATTATTATTACATTCTAATTGTTTGGCTTCCTAAAACACCAGTGTGAATGTCATTTAGACTGAGACACTATATCACAACTAAAAAGAGTGTTGAGTCTCCTTTAAAGTATAATTTCTGATAAACCTCTGTTCTTCTTGGTACAAGAAAAAGGACAGTGAAAATTAAACTTTGCAAATACCTGCTTCATCATTTGCAGAGTTAGGTGTGCTGGTGTCCATTTCTTCCACAGACTCATTATTCTCATCACACTTTTTTTCAACCGTTTCATTCTCTTTTTCTTCATTTTGTTCCTCATCTTTTAACACATGATCTTTCTCCACAGATAGCTTTTCTTCCGAAGAATCCAGTGACGTGTCCTGGACATTATCTTTTTCAGGCACATTTTGAGATGAATTTTCATCTGTTTTAACCAAAGGTTTTGGTGTTTCTGGGAGAACTGCCTGATTGTCCATTCCAGTTTTAGCTGCTAAAAAATATTTTTTATTAGAGAATTTCTGCCAATAGAAGACTTCTCTGTGTCCCAGATTACATTTTTTAGTATTATAAGCGAGCAAACAACATACCCTCGAGTGCTTTCCGGTAATTGACATTGGTGTTTCCAGGTAGCTTTGTGACAAAGCGATGTACATGTGTCTTGCTCACCCAGCTCCAGCCTCCATACCCAGTTACTCTGTACTCCTCACCCTTCTGCTTCCATACCTACGGATGATTTTTAAACAGTTACTGAAAGCCTACAGCTTGAAGGCTAAAGCTGGTGTGATTTCCTAAAATGTTCAAATGAAACACTCAGCTGCCAAGTGTTCAGACATACCTGGTGTTTGATGGGGAAAGTGTATTTCACCCATGTGGCCTGCTGCATAGTCTCTTCATCTTCTAGTTTTTTCTCTCTCTTTTTCACCTTCTCCTTCTCTTCCCGCTCCACAGAGGTCATTCGATGAAGCCTGTGGAAAGATGAAGCACGAAAAAAGAAAGCTCACCAAAACTAGGACATAAAGGTGACTCACTCTACATTTCCGCAGAGCCCCCAGCACAAAATTTGTTCAAGTACACACAAGGATGCTTTCGTGTTGAGAAGCAACAATGTGCAGAAAGTTATTACGGGATTAATGTATTGTTACCCATACATGCAAATAAGCATTTAACTTCCCTGACAACAAACTGCACATGACAATTATATCAGCTTGACAAAGCCAACATACTGCTATTATAAAAATGTGTCTGTGGGTTTCTTTTTGTTTTTTAACAAAATCCCTAAGCTCTTTCTGACTGCAAATCCTTCTAAAGCTTTCAAGCTACATCCACCAAACACAGCCCAGACATGACTTGGGTTATTATGACTTCCTTACTGATCTGAGATTTTTTCCTTAGCAGAATATCAAACAAGGCCAAGATCCCACAGACTTGTAGTGAAAACCTCTGACTATAACAACTCTTAAAACTTGCAATCCACCAAAACTCGGCACAATCCTTAGCCTATTCTGATTGATTCAGCTTTATTTTTTATCTAGCTGTAGATAAAAAATCCCAGAGACGTAAACTGAATTCTCTTGACCACGCTCAGATGATTTCAAACTCAGCTTAAATTTAATCACATACACACTTTAACTGCTCATCTATATATCTATTGGTTTGTATGACCTTCAAATATAATTTACGCTTTTCCCCCCACTTTTTTATATTTATACTAACCATTTTATACTATTAGAGAACTTTAATGGCTCCTTTTATAAGAAACTTTCAAAAACTACTGACTGCTAGCTATATTTTTTATGTTTTCTATCCAATCAAGCTCTAACAGGCAACAGATTTTGTAAGCTTCACTGTCTTCACTCCCACTGGTAGTCAGCATATTGCATTTCTATTCATTTGCATACATGTACTCCATTCGACTTCACTGCATGGCTTTTTTCGAAGCATCAAAAGATTGCAGATGGCTGTTTTAATATCTGTATTTATTTAAACTGACCTTGTGTGACCTAGAGAATCCTTCCACATAGGGAGCATGACCACTGGTTTGATCGCACACTCCAGAATGGCCAAAGCTAAAGCAAACTCTCTCGCCTTGCTGCACATCTGGACCGCCTTTATCCAGTTTGACCTACAGCAATGGAAATGTTACAGGATGACATGGTTAAATGCTGCTTCCAGAAACAAATACAAGTCCTACTGGCACTTGTGAGACTTTTACCTGTGTGACGCCCAGTTGGGATGCAAGAACGGAGCAGGGATATTGTTCTCCAGCTGGATGATGGTTAGTCTCAGCGTGGACACAGTCAGGGCTTTGGAGCCGTACAGTGATCCGTTCCACTTGAACTCACCAGCAGGGGTCATGCAGAACTTGTGGGAGAGGTGTCTGCGTTTGTCGTGGTCCTCACGGTGTTGGTGCTTGTT
>JAFVLL020009620.1:0-38926 GCA_021397915.2 Tor tambroides | reverse complement strand
ATATATACACATATACACACACACACACACACACACATACATACAAAATATAATAATTGAAAAATATATATATATATATATATATATATATATTTATTTATTAATTATTATATATATATATATACACACACACACACACACACATAATTTTTCACCCCAGATCTATTCATAAAGTCTGATGCCAAGTTTGGATGCACAAATTAGTTTTACATTATATTTTGTGTTTTCAGCAAAAATAGGTATATTGTTTTCTTCTTAAAATCTTAGTGTATGGGCTTATTTTTAATGCCAAAAAAACTCAGAATATTAAAATGAAATAAAATAAACTGATTTTTTTTTTTAAAAAAAAAACACCTGATAAATATGTGTATTAAAATCTTATTAAATGTTGAGATTTTTCATGTAAAAAATTGGAACCTCTGGTGTAAATATATATTGTGTGTTGCAAATCTCTCTCTCTCTATCTTGATGTATGTTTATATTTTTCATGCCAAAATAATTATTATTATTAAATTATTAAATATATTAGAAAATAATAAGTAAATAACTAAATATAAGTGCAAATTTTTAGTATTTATATTTTCCATACCAGAAATTTGAACTTGTGGTGTAAATACTCATAATAGTGTAATTATAAATATTCAGTCACATTTTATTTTAAGGTCCAATTCTCGCTATTAACAAACCATTAACTACGACTTTTGTCTCAAACTCCTAATTTGCTGCTTATTAATAGTTAGTAAGGCAGTTGTTAAGTTTAGGTATTGGGTAGGATTAGGTATGTAGTATCTAGTGAATAGTGAGAATTAGCCCCTATCCTAAAGTGATACCAAATATTCAAAATGAAGTTATTTAAAAAATAATAAATGATATTACTGATAAACAAACAAAATAGAGAAAAGAAATTCCTCACCAAAAAACCCCATCTAATAACTCCCTAAAATTGCAGGACAGCAAAGTCATCATACTTAGACTCATCGTAGGGCGTCTTGCAGATGCAGTATAACTTGATGTCCCTCTTGCTGTCCTTTGAGGTAGTGGAGATCATCTTTTTGCGTTTGGACTTGGAGGCGTCTCTCTCCTCGTCCCGCTTGCGTTTGTGCGTGGAGGAGGGGGACGTGACGGTGGCCGTGTACGAGGAGAGGCCGCTATGCACGTGTGCGCTGGCAGCCGCAGCAGCTGCTGCAGCTTGTGCAGCCGCAGCCTGAGCTTTCTCCTTCTCCCGCCGCAGTTTAATGAGATCGCGCTTCAGCTCCTCCTGCAATGAAAGGACACATGTTAATGACTCAACATACACAATGTAGATTCAGCTGTTTATTTGGCAAGTCTGATGTGGTGTTAACAGAGTGTGTGTGAGTAAAGCTGAGATGTGGGCGAGAAATGAAAGCTTTCGTCTCTATTGCCAGATTCCTACTGCTAAGACTGTAATAATCGGGGGGGAAACGGTCATTAATTAGTGTACGTGAACAGACACTACCTTTTTTTTAAATGGTTTTGAAAGACGCTTCTTATACTCGCCAAGGCTGCAGTTATTCGTTCAAAAATCCAGTAATAACAGTAATATTCCGAAATATTATTTTAATTTAAAATAACTGTTTTTTTCTATTTGAATATATTTTAAAATGTAATTTATTCCTGTGATGCAAAGCTGAATTTTTAGCATCATTTTAATTTGCTGATTTGCTGCTCAAGAAACATTTAATCTTATTAATTGTATTTGTTAATTTGTTAAATTAATGTATTATATAGGCTATATTTGAGCTTAATTTTGAATAATTTCTTTTGTTTAAAAAAAAAAAAACTAACAGTAGTATGCACACATCTTGAATATAAAAAAACTATCTCAGATCAGTGCAAATCAAACATACTTCTCTCTGAGGTAAGTTTCCGCACTTCTTGTTCCTCTCACCTGCACTTGCAGCTGTAGTTCTTTATCAAGCAGAGCTCTTTTCTTCAGGATATCAGCCTTGAGCTGCTCTTTGTGTTTGAAGAGCAGAGCCGACAGCTTGCTGGCGTTCTGCTTGCTGCGCTTTTGCTCCACCGACTCCTCCCGTTTCCTCTTTTTGGCCGCCTGCCTCTCGTCCTTATCGATTTTATCCAGGATGAACTTCATCACCTGGTTACAGACAATCATCCTGCCCGGACGGAACAAAAGACAATGGATTGGGTTGATTACAGCCAGTCTATTCTTAAATGAGACTTCCATAAATACAGTTTCAGTGACTTATGGATTATCTGTGGAGCACGTTACAAATATAATGAGCCTATATAATGCTTCATGTTAGTTGGAATTTAAAGTGGAAAAGTCACTTGGAAAGTAGGATAAAGGGAGATTAACAACATACCTCTGGTTCTCCTCTCTTTCAGCAGGAGTCATGGTTTTCTTCTGTTTTAACTGCTCTATGGCCACATTCTGCTTCTGAGCCACCTAAGTGAAAACAAAAAAAGCATTTCAATGTTAACTCTCCATGCAGATGGAAAAGTTTCAAAACAACATGAAACACCATCAGTCAAGACTGTAACTACCGTTTCTTAGTAAATGTATATATTTAGTGGGAAATCAAGCAGGATAGGACTTCTAGCTCTTCTAAATCTATTCAGATTTGTATGGATGGTAATCATGTATCTCAGATACTTTAACCGGTTTGTTATGTGGGACACACATTCAATTGCAAAACAGGTGACTACTAATTTAAAATACTTAAATATATTTTATTAAATACACACATATATTTAAATTGGTTTATGTACTAACATATCAATACATATGAAATAAATGTTGATCAAAATTGGATTTTGGCAATACAATAATGTGTTCCAAGAGTTTGAAAAGTCCAGCGCTCACATTTATTTAAATCATCACCTTTTGCAGTTTAATAACCACATTAGGTCATATCGCAATTCCTGTTTTTCCATCCCCATATTTAAGACCTCTTAAAATAATTAACACTTTTGTTCCATTTGATACCATTTCAAATATTTAAGACATTTTTAAGGACTCACAGGAACTCTGAAAAGTTGCCAGTTATATCTGTTACATTTTTTTCCCCAACAGTTCATTAGCGAAAAAGTCATTTTAAAGTTATTATTATTATTATTTTTTTTTTTTTGGCAAAATAATGTGCATTGGTGAATTGTAAACTATAAAATCATTATATGGACATTTTTTATTTGTATTTATTCGTATTTATCCACAGTGTATTATAATATCCCATTTATCCATTATATGAACTCGTAATATGGAAAATATTGTAATTTATTATTCTTTCTTTTTAGGTACATATTTCATATTTATACTGTATATATATATATATATATATATATATATATATATATTATTAATGTTGTTTGTTAGTTAGTTACTTGTTTTATTGCCCAATAAAGTTGTAAGATAAATTAAATGAGATATTGAAAATAAATTGAATAAAATAAATTGAATTAAATCTTTCATTCCAACCAAAAAGCATTAAAATCATCATAAAATCAGACTTATATTTTAATAATTAAATATATCAATGAACTAATGCTATTGCAGTGTACCTATTCACCCAGACTTCTCTAACTCCATTCATAGTGACAGATAACAAAAAATATCAGCTGAACTCACTCTTAAAATTTGATTGCAAATTTCAGATTTGATAGCCTATAAATTTCAGATTAAAATCAGTGTGAACAGAACCTCTTTTAACACTCAGATCAGTATATTGCTTATATATTGTTGCTGTGTGAATGTAGACTATAGTATACATCATAACTTATTCTGGAGTCACATTTTTGGGTCCTGACCTGTTTCTGTATCAGCTCACTCTGGCTGACGTGCTGTTGGGCCTGCTCTCTCTTAGCCTCCTGCTGTTTCTTCTTCTGCTGCTGCTGTTCGCAGAGCTGCTGGATGCGCTGGAGCTGCTCCTGTACGCTGGCCGTCTGGATGGTCACCAGATTCTGGATCTGGTGCGTTTGGTCTTGCCCTGCGCCCTGCTGCTGGATCTGAATGGGCAGCTGCAGTTTGATCTGCTGGGGTATCCCGGCCGTGGTCCCGACCTGCTGGACCTGAGCTTGAATCTGGGCCGCTACCTGACTCTGGATGTGGGAGATGACCTGCTGCTGGAGCCCAGGGACGCTGAGGAGCTGCGGGGGGAGCTGGATCTGGGGCTGCACTTTGGTAACGGTGGTCTGGGTGACGGGGAGGGTGGTGACCTGCTGTAGGGGTGCGGGTGCCGTCACCTGTGCTATCTGGGGGGTGGGGGTGGGGACGGGTGTAGGGGGCGGGACTGATGTTTGAGGAGGGACCTGGGGTTGAGGTCGGAGCTGGACGGGTGGGTGGGGCTGTACAAATGGAGCGGGTAGGGGAACAGCTGCGTTTGGGACTGGGGTGGGTACTTGCTGGGCCGGCTGTGATGGAGGGACAGATGATGTGGGAGGAAGTGAGGTCGGAGGTTGGGGCTGTGGAGCAAGACGAGCAGCTAAAAGAGAAAGAGAAAATGTACTGGAACTCAATCACTGAGAACAGCATTAATACAGGCAAAAATTAAAATGGGTAGGTTAATACAACAGGGATTGACAATGAGGACTGCAATAATGAGACGTTTGTGTCTTCTTGCGCTTATGCAGACAAATACACAAAATTGTCAAAACGTCCGTCTTGGTGAGTATACTCATAAGAATAGTCAGTTATGTCTTAAGTGGCGTAATCAGCATATGCATCAGTTCATTAGATGTGCATTAGGTCTTAAAGTGACAGCACCATAATATGCATGTTAATCAAACTACAGATAAAATGATAGGAAATCACTAAATATACTAAATACCTTTAGTAACTTAAATAAAGATTAATCTATATTTATATGGTGAAGACTATGAAATGAGGCGGCAAAGTCCTAAAAAGTCACATTTTCTTGGTTAAATTAACATTACTTACAATATCAGAAAAAGAAATAAAAAACAATTCTATTTTATATTTTTACATTAACAATGTAATCAACATTTATTAAAGCCAAGTATGAATCTCATAAATTTAGTGTTTTTAAGCATTTTACATTTAGTCCAAAATAAATTATAGTAGTAACAATTTAAACAATATATTTTATTTGTGAACTTATGTTTAGCTATTCTTTTTAAACAGTTAAATTTTAAATATTTTTGAATTTTTCGGTAAATACTGATCACAGACGCAGAGATTTACTTTAAATTACACCAATCTGATTACTCACTAAAAACTCCCACAGATCATGTTTTCAGGACATTTTAAGTTTTATTTTATATCTAAGTGTGTGAATTGTTTACCTACTTTTTTTAAATTAGCCTTCCCATTAACGCCATTATATTGTTCATTGAGACTGATTCGCGAACGCACACAAACACAAGAGTCGGGATTTATCACATGAACCAATCACAAGCAAACAAAACCAGTCATATCCAATCATATCAGACTTTTCGGCTTCTGTCCAAAAACAACAAAGGCGCTTGTCGGCTTTCGCAGTAAAACGCGAACTCTTGATGCCTTGAAAGTGGACAATACCGGCTTTTTTGACAAAACATGTTTAGTGTTCAGATCGCGCTATATGTGGAGAATAATGCACGACAATCAGCTCATTTTTTTCGAAAGTGCCGTTTATCGGTTATATATATATATATATATATATATATACACACATATACACACATACACACACATATATACACATACTTTTTTGACAATACCAGTAGGTATACAGGTAGTCTGTGCATGAAGTTCAAGTGGCATCAGTAAATAAGTCTGACCTGGCTGAATGGGTGCTGGAGTTGTGCTGGTGGCAGCAGCTGGTGCAGCTGTGGCTGGGACGCCTGATGAGGTTGTTGTGGAGGGGGCAGCGGGGGCAGACACTGGTACAGGGGCCATGGGTGTGAACAGGAACCGCTGGACTTGGCCATTGGGCATGGCTGCCTGCATGAGCTGCTGACCGGGCCCTGGAATGACAGTCACCCCCTGAGGAATGACCTGCAGCTGGCCTGTGGTCTGACCCTGCCCCTGGATCACAACCGTCAAGCCCTGGTTCCCTCCCTGAAGAGAGAAAGACTGAGTTTATTTCAATATTAACTTTACCCAATAACCTGTGTGGGATGATGTATTTTTGTAGGCCAGATCCCAAAAAATCTGTCTTTTTTTTTTTTTCTCTGAATGTTTCATGTTTTATTCTACAAAATAAAATGAATCAGTAATACTATGTATAGCCAACATTTAGCTTTACAATTCTGCTGGGCTTCAGAACTCATAATAGTTGTTCATTTGTGAAGAATGATGAACAAAACGTGTAAGAATCATAAAATTTTGTTGGCCGCAGAGCTTATTTTCTGCAATGATCCAAAATCCAGTGGGTTTTTGTCAAGGGAACCAGGGTGATGTGCACAGTTGAATTGTGCACAATAAGAACATTAAAACAGGCTGAATTAAAACTGGTACTCACCTGAGCCCCCTGGGTGAGCTGTGTGAGCTGGGCCAGAGTGAGTTTGACCTGACCCTGCTGTGGTCGAGGAGAAGAGGGCGTCTGTGGGGTCTGAGCTTGGTTCGGTATGGAGAGGCGGGGAGGAGTGCCCACCGCCTGAGCGCCTGAACTCGTCTGCACTGTCTGCTGCGCTTGACCTGTGTGATATAAAGCACATTTACACTCTACATATGTGCTATATTCAACAGAATTGGCCATTATGCAGTCAAATATGTTTGCAGAAATCAAGTCACATTTATTTATATAGCTCTTTTACAATACATATTGTTTCAGTAACAAACAGGAAAATAACAGTATAAATGTAGAATCCATCAATTGTAAAACAAATTCAATTTCAGCTGTCATTTTTCAGCTCAATTCAGTTGAATAACTAACAACTAAAAGTTTATCAGTTATGAAACAACAAATTTCAGCTATAAAGCAGCTTCACAGAATACAAAAGAGGCATTATTCATCTGAATTTAGTTCAACATTGTTTCAATTCAGTTCAGTAACTGCAAATGTTGCAAAGTTAATCAATTATGAAACTAGTTCAACTCGCCTATAAGCAGCTTTACAGAAGGCAACAGTATAATAATTCAATTTCAGCTGAAGATGGTTCAATGCGGATTCAATTCAATTCAATAACAGTGTTAATGCTGCAAAGTTAGTGTCGTCATGCAGCTCAATTCAATTCAAATTTTGTGCTTATCCAATAGTGGCAGCACAGATAAATTAATAATATCACTCAACTTGAATTTTGTCTTTTAAATAATGACCACCAATCAAATGGGATCATTTCCTGTCTCTATCACACTATTGAACACAAAAGAGTGCAATTAATTAAATGTAAAAAAATGAACCATTTCACTTCCAGGATGAAACCTGGTTGAGCATACCTTGCTGGACCATCAGGGGTGTGCGAATAATAGTCTTGCCCAGGGTGGTGGTCTGTTGCAGAGGAGAGCGTATCACAGTCATCCCTGGCCGGAGAGCGGTTCCAGTCGTAATAACCTGGGCAAAAACCATTATGTAAAACGTTATTGGAAGAACAAAAAATGCTGAGTTTATCAGAGTGGATCATTTTACTGAGAGCTCATGCCTGCTGCGTGGAGGTGGTTGTGTTGGGTCTGATGTTGATGGTGGCTGTTCGGGGCTGGAATGCAGGGAAGGACTGTGCGGTGCCCGCTGTGCTTGATGGAATGATGCCCACCACCTTCTGCTGTACCTGCACCAAACCTGCCGAGACAATGAGCAGAGTTAGTTTTCTCCAAAAATACTGTATTATGTAGATATATAACTGGTCAAAAGTTTGGAGTTGGTCAGATTTTTTAAAACAAGTCTCTTTAGTTCACCAAGGATGCATTTATTTGATCAAAAACAGTAATTTTGTGAAATATTATTACAATTTAAAAAACGTTTACTATTTTAATATATTGTAAAGTATAATTTATTCCTGTGATGGTAAAGCTAAATTTTCAGCATCATTACTCCAGTCTTCAGTGTCACATGCTCCTTCAGAAATTATTCTAATATGCTGATTTGCTGCTCTTTTCGTATTATGACCAATGTTAAAAACAGTTTGGTGCTTAATATTTGTGTAGAAACTGTCATCCATTTTTCCGGGATTCTTTGATGAATTGAAAGTTGAAAAGATCAGAATTTATTTGAAATGGAAATATTTTGTAACATTATAAATGTCTTTACTGTCACTTTTGAACTTTTTATGCATCCATGCTGAAAGTTAAGTATTAAGTAGCAATTCTGAGAGAGAAAAAAAAAAAACACTTACTGACCCCAAACATCTGAAAGGTTTTTTTTAATTTTTTTTTTATCAGAAACTAATAGTTGGAAAATTAAGGTTAAGTGTAAGCAAAACGGAACAACAAAACATTTCAGCATTAAAAAAAAGAAAAAGTAATCCTTTGTATTCAACAACACTAATAAACTGAACCTCCAAAATAGTAAAGCCATAAAAAAGACAAAGCTTGTACTAAACTTTAGTGGATGTTCACAATGACAGCAATTAAACAATGTTTCCTTGAACCGCCGCCTCTCATTAAAATTAAATGACTTTTGATTGCAATCCATCTGCTGCCAGTCTGAACATCCTTTTAGACAACTAACAGGCTGTAATAACTGACCCATGCTCATGAAATATATTGTTCATCGTTAGAAACCGAGCCGATATTTTGCCTCTCTGCGTGCAGGCAGGCCTAACTTAAAACAAAACCACATGCCAATGATGTTGGAGGCCTGCCGTACCTCCTTGAGTGGTTGGCACATTCACTGTGACTATCTTGCTGTTGGCTGGAACAGGCAGTTTAGCGGCGATGACGCTGCCGGCCATCGACCCCGCAGCAGCAGCGATGTGGAACGTTTGCCCAGATGTGGTGGCGCTACTCGCCGCCACAGTCACAACCGAACTGGTAGAGACTGCAAGACACAGGTCTGATCACCACCCTAACACATACATCTCAATCAGGAAATACAGCAGCGGTTGCATCCAAGTACGCCATGGACAACGAAACGACGTCAAGCACTAAAAATACCACCACAAATAAGCTTACCAAAAAAAAAAAAACAAGAACTGGACGGAAAAATAAATAAATAAATAAATAAATAAAGCTAATTTCCAACCAAATACACTTACGTGCAAAACAACAACAACACAACAGCAACTAAAATAAATGTCATCAAGCTACATATGACTCATGCCTCCTCATAACATTGTAAAGACTGACCTGTGTTGCCTTGTTGGCCCTGCTTGACCCAGGAAGCAAAGGACTGCTGGAAGTTCTTGTTTTGCTGGAATGTCACTGGAGAGCCCAACTTGGTGGTCATTACCACTTTTGGCGCTGAAGTTACCTGACCGCTAATAGAGCCCACCACCACCTTCTGAGTAGTGGTCCCAGGGGTCGTAGGGGTACTGGTCAAGGTGGATGTGTTGCTGGTGCTGCTAGGTTTCTGCTGTTCCAGCCGTTTCTGGAATACAGTCATTGAACCGTTCAACTTCGCAGTATAAGCAAAGATACAAGCCAATAAGAGAAAAGCACAAGATAAAGTTAGCCATGGGTGAGTAATTTGGTTAAAATCAAGATTATGAGAACATACCCAACCAAACTAAGAGTAAAATGATAATAAAAAAAAAAAAAAAATAAATAAATCAAAAGGCCCATTGGGAAGAACACCCATTTCTTTTAATATTGTGCCCCTGGTTAATAAAAAGGGGCGCCCCAGGTGGGCACATGTCTACATTCCCACCTGCTGGGCTGCCAATCTCTGCTGCTTTAGCTGAGCTTCCAATTGGGCCTTGACCTCCTCTGCTTTCTTCTGCACACTAACCTTAGTTGGGTCAGCTGCTTGCGTCTTTTCCCTCTCAACCCTGTGAAGTCAGAAGGTTTAAAAATCTTTAAAAGAATAAGAGTGAACAAATAAAACAGGATAAACTGGGAAACATACAAATTGGAAAATGAGTAAATGAGCACAGGAAATAACATCCTAAATTAATGTTATCATTAAAGGGGTCGTGAAACGAGAAAACCAAAATTCCCTTGATCTTTTAACATTTAAGCGGTCATTGTGCTATAAAAACATCCTGTAAGTTTCAGAACTCAAACTTTCTCCTTAATCTGAAGCCAATCTGCCAAAATGACAGCTTGGTGAATGTGTAAATATGAATGAATAGTGTAAATAACGAGATGCGAACACAGGTCTATGGAGAAACCAAATGATAAAGATGCTATTTTTAATGAAGTTCCAGACCGCCTCAGTAAGAACCTGGTCCTTCGTTCACTTCATTTTACCACCGATTCGTTTACAATCAAGGCACAATTCGACGCAGGATTTTCAGAAAGATTAAAACCGAAAGACAATGCTGTGCCGACTGTATTGGATCCAACAGTAACGTCACAACACAGAAGTGTGAGTAACTGTTTTTAGTACAAGATCACTATTGCTTTGTCTGTTATTACAGATCGTTTGATATGTACTGACTATTTATGCGTTTTAACTGAAATCACTGCAACTATTAGCCAATCATAGCAGTGGGCGTTTCTGAGTCTACAAACCGCCACGCCTATTCAAACAGAGCGTTCTGATGAGGGGAGTTAAAAACAGGACAGAAAATAGCTTTTTACTTCTAAATGATGTTTTTTGATGTTAAAATCTTGATAACATTATAAGTGGACCTCAAAGAACAGTACAAAACAAAAAACAAAGGCAGTTCATGACCCCTTTAAAACGTGTTCAGTCCAACATTTTTCACACTACAGAAAGCTTTTGATGGAGCATTTTGACAAATGAGTAAGGAATCAGTATATTGGTTTTTAAGGTGTGTACAATCACAGAAAAAGAGGGAATTCCCACCTTTCAGTAAAGGCTCGAATCTCCCAGAGTTCCAGGTCTTCCTCGGCCACCCAGGTTTCGATCACAACAGGCCCAGTCTGCTTAGCTGGTTCTGGCTTCTTTGGTCTCAGAGCACTCGATCGAAGGCCTTTCCTTTGAGGTGTGGGAGTTTCTGCTCAAAGGAATGATGGACAGATCAAATATCAACAGTGTTTCTGATCAATCAAACCTTACATGATAGAAAACTTTCCATGTCTTAAAAACAAAGCACTAATGGGTTGCCTGGCATAAGGGCTCTTTGAGTTACCATTACCTTTGGGAGTCTCAGGCACCCCAAGGGGACAAATGATCTTCCTGATGCAATACTCCGAACGAATGCCATAAGGACCAACATCTCTCCGCTTGATGATCTCAGTGGTGGTGATATCAGTGTCAGATGTCTCTGTTAAGTTAACAAATAAGGTTGATTGCTAACACCAAACGATAAAGCGACATGTGAGGAGCAGTTAAGCGCCAACCTGTTCGCGTTGTTCCTCCTGTGGGTGAGGGTTTCACTGACATATCGTCCCATCTGAGGCAGGCCCAAAGCAGCCGTAGCATTAGGCTCACTCCAGCCAAAGACCTCACCGTCTGGAGTCGATATCTGTATGAAAGACCGTCCAGCTCATTAGCATTACAAAAAAGATTAAAAGAACTAGGTATTCATGCAGGCCAGTCTTGTAGGCCAGTCTTGTAGGCTAAATCTACCAACAAAAGTGCTAGGGGGTTGCCAAGGAGTTAAAATTGCCAATGTTTTCTATATAGTTTTAATGCATTGCTAGATGGATGCAAGGATGTTCTCGATGATTGCTAGGGCATTGGTAGGCGGCTGCCTACTGGTTCAAGTCAAAAGAGCCTTCCCTCTAATATTCTGGTTTTAAGGTATGGGTCAGGACAAGACTACAATCTTCACCAGTTTTATCATACACCACGCAAAATCAGAGGTCTGCCTGCCTAGAAAGTGATGGCACACCTCTGTTTAACAACCCACAAAGTTTTGAAGTAATGTTTTTGTCCACATAACAAACTCTTAATACTTAAATTTAGGGGCTTGTTCAAATTCCTAACCTAGAAGGGTCCAATCCTGCTCATAGATGGCCAATTTCCTGCAGAGTTTAGCTCCAACACACCTGCCTAAAAGTTTCTAGTGACCCTAAAGACTAACTGGTTCAGGTGTGTTTGATTAGGGCTAGAGCTAAATTTTGCTGAAAGGTGGACCTCCAAGAACAGGAATGGACTTTCCAGTGCTCTAACCCCAAGTATGAGCTATATTATTACTGATACTCGCTTTAGCAATTATTTCAGGTTTTCAGAAAGACAACGTCCAAAATAAAGACAAAAATCAGGAAAAAAAAACCAGAAGATACAGACCTCCATGTGATCCCAAATGTTGGTCGCGGAGATGGGTAGGGCCAGATGTCTAGGGCTGGCTTGGCGTTATAATTAAAGATAGGAACTTCACGGATGCCGCCGCGCCTTGCGAGCTTCTTCAGTTCGTCATTGGGAAGCACGAAGATACTCTTCTTGCTACTCTTGGTCACAAACTTGCGGTACGAGGGCAAGGCCGTTCCGGACCTTGTTTTCTTGGTGCGAGAGAACTTTAACAGTTGAACCCTGTCCCTGGTGGAATATTCTTGACTCACTGTCATAGATTTTACAGTGGACCCACTAGGACTCGACGTGGCGTCAGTCAGTGTTTTCGTGACAGTGGTCTTGCACTCTTTTGTTAGAGTGGCTTCCTGGGATGAGTTCATAACCTTGGTAACAGTAGTGGTAGTTGTAGTGGCGAGTGTCGAGACAGAGCTGGTCGACTCCACCTTAGAATCTGCTGGTACGGATGCACTGATCCCATTATTGGAAGCAAGACTGTCACGTGAGGTCAACACCATGCGAGACTCTGTGGACACTGTGGTAGTAGTTGTGGTGACTTGAGTAATGACAGTCGTAGTCTCGCTAATGCTGCTGCTGTTTTCAGTGAGGTCACTGCTCAAGCTGGACTCTTCCGCTGAAGGGACGGGTGAAGGAACAGGAGGCTTTGCCTCCTCAACTTGCATCGGCTCCACCTTTGAGCTATGACTAGGCACCTCGGGTTTTGCGTTTGGCTCGGAAGCTACAGAAGACGGTTCAGGTACAGAGGAACTAACCGAGGAGTTTACAGGTCCTTCGATGTTGTTTTCCAACTTGGCCACTTTCTGAGGTGGTGGATAATCTGGGTCAAGCTTGGTAACTCCTTTCTCCTCATCCGAATTCACCTGAGGAAGCGTGCTATTAGTCCATTCTTTAAGACACTCTTGAGTGGCGTCACCATTCATTAGTGACTTCACTGGTTCCTTTGGTGATATTGCTTTAATCTCATCCCCAACAGCATTGGTTAGCTCCTTTGTGTTAACATTATCCGTCAAATTCTTACATTCTGTGTCAACAAGACCATCCTTCCCATTTACTTGCACAGGCACTGTTCTTTTTATGTCTAGATCATTCTCATTGTTTTCAATGATGTCCTTTCTCTCAGAGTCTTCAGGTGGACATGTAGTTTCTGTAACGGTTTTGTCAGGTTTAACGTTCAAGCTTTGATCCAGACTTTGAGAGTTTCCATTAAGCTCAGACATTGCTACCCTATTGCCAGTCTTGAGTTCTGGCTCTGGCAACTTCTGCTGATGTTCTTTAGGGGATACGTCAGACGAGTCATTTAATCTGACATCCAGGATGTTCTTCTGTCCTGAAGTGTTTGTGTTTGCCTGTTCGTCCTCTTGGTTAAAATCGAGCTTTTTGACCACATTGTCTTTTTCTTGAATCGTTAGGCACGCTACCCCCTCGGTCTGTCTAGACTTTGGAGTTTCAGAGATAGTTCCTTCAATCTTGACCTTTTGGTTTTCAGCAGCAAAGGTTGTCTCCTTGTTTTCCATGATCTTTTCAGTCAAGTGTTTAGAACTGGTGACCTGCTTGAGTTTCTCAAGCCTCTGCTTCTCTTCTATGGTGAACTGTTTGACCCGTCTCTCCAAAAGGCCATCAAGTTTCGATGCCTTCATTTTCTTGTATGCCGTGCGTAGTAAGAAGCCTTCACTGACATTCACAACATCATGCCAGAAGGTTTGCTGGGGCTGATTCAGAGCACTATCCTTCACCACCTCACTATCCAAAGGCTCTTCTTTCAAAGGAGAGTCATCGGGTGAGGCATTTGTGACATTAGCTGCAAATACGAAAACAGAGATGCGTTAGCAACTATGTTCAGCGTTTCCCATTCATCTGTCCCACCACAGTTTCATAATAAACAGAAAATATATTTAAACTTCTCATTCTAACATAAAAGGTCTTTAGTGTTGTATTTGCACCATTGCTTTGGCAATGTATCTGTCAAACAAACTAAAACCGAAGCAAAATATGGCTCATCAAGTCTGTTTTCGCTGCTTGTTTCAAAGCGAATCGCACACTTTGTTCTTGCAATCAGCTCATGATCTGGAGTTTTCTGCGTCTCAGAATGGCTCAGTTCACAGTGAATGCAGTGAACTCTATTTCTGCATGTGCTGTGAGTTTAACTTGCATTTGGTAACGCAACGGCTACCAGTTATGCTTTATTTTCACATTTGCATAATTTCCAACATTTTAATGGGCGGATGATTACAGTATTTCACTAGATTTGTAATGAGACATGTTTGTAAACCTGTTTTCACTGAAGCTGGAGTTTTCCATCAAAATAAAAGCTCAACTGCAGTTTCCGTCAAAATAAAAGCTTAAAGGTGTGGTTGAAATGGGTACTGCAGTCCAAATTCAAAATATCTTTTGCAAGTGTAGAAATTAGGACAAAAGAATTTTAACTTTCCTACTGTAGTGTAAAGCAAAATAATATACCTATGAAATACTAATTTTCATTTATTTTACAGTGTAATTGGTTTACAATATATAGCTATTACTGTCATAATAATAATAATAATAATAATAATATAAAACTATTATTTATTGTTATTATTATTATTATTATGTTCTAATTGTTTGGCTTCCTAAAACACCAGTATGAATGTCATTTAGACTAAGACAGTATATCACAACTAAAAAGAGAGTTGAGTCCCCTTTAAAGTTGAGGTACAAGTCAATTCACCAACTTTATTCTTAGTTAAGATTTATTAGTTAAGAAAATCGGTTGGAGCTCTTAATTTTGAACTCTCAAAGTGCATTAGATACTAAAATGAACTATTTTCACTATTTTTACAATACATGCTATATAATTTCTGATATACTTCTGTTCTTGGTACAGGAAAAAGGACAGTGAATTTAAAACTTTGCAAATACCTGCTTCATCATTTACAGAGTTAGGTGTGCTAGTGTCCATTTCTTCCAGAGACTCATTATTCTTATCACACTTTTCTTCAACCGTTTCATTCTCTTTTTCTTCATTTTGTTCTTCATCTTTCAACACATGATCTTTCTCCACAGATAGCTTTTCTTCAGAAGAATCCAGTGACGTGTCCTGGACGTTATCCTTTTCAGGCACATTTTGAGATGAAATTTCATCTGTTTTAACCAAAGGTTTTGGTGTTTCTGGGAGAACTGCCTGATTGTCCATTCCAGTTTTAGCTGCTAAAAAATCATTTGTATTAGAGAAACCCTGCCAATAGAAGATTTTTCTGTGTACCAGATAATATTTTTTAGTATTATAAACGTGCAAACAACATACCCTCAAGTGCTTTCCGGTAATTGACATTAGTGTTTCCAGGTAGCTTTGGGACAAAGCGATGGACGTGCGTCTTACTCACCCAGCTCCAGCCTCCATACCCAGTTACTCTGTACTCCTCACCCTTCTGCTTCCACACCTACAGACAATGTTTAAACAGTTACTGAATGCCTACAGCATGAAGGCTGAAGCCGATGTGATTTCCCAAAATGTTCAAACGAAACACTAAGCTGCCAAGTGTTCAGACATACCTGGTGTTTGATGGGGAAAGTGTACTTCACCCATGTGGCCTGCTGCATGGTCTCTTCATCTTCTAGTTTTTTCTCTCTCTTTTTCACCTTCTCCTTCTCTTCCCGCTCCACAGAGGTCATGCGATGAAGCCTGCGGAAAGATGAAGCACAAAAAAGAAAGCTCACCAAAACTGGGACATAAAGGTGACTCACTGTACATTTTCGTAAAGTCCCCAGCACAGAATATGTTCAAGTACGCACATGGATACTTTCATGTTTATAAGCAACAATGTGCAGAAAGATATTGCTGGATTAATGTTTTGTTACCATACATGCAAATAAGCATTTAATTTCCCTGACAATAAACTGCACATGACAATTATGTCAGCTTGACAAAGCCAACATATTGCTATTTTAAAAATGTGGCTGTGGGTTTCTTTTTGTGTTTTTTTTTTTTTATTTAACAAAATCCCTAAGCTCTTTCCGACTTGCAAATCCTTCTAAAGCTTTCAAGCTACAGCCACCAAACACAGCCCAGACATGACTTGGGTTATTATGACTTTCTTACTGATCTGACACTTTTTTTCTTAGCAGAATATCAAACAAGGCCAAGATCCCACATTTCTAATGAAAACCTCTGACTATAACGACTCTTGAAACTTGCAATCCGCCAAACTCGGCACAAATCCTTAGCCTATTCTGATTTATTCAGCTTTATTTTTTCATCTAGCTGCAGATCTCAGAAAATCCCATAGACATACACTGAATGTTCTCGACCGCTTTCAGATAATATCAAACTATAATTTAATCACATACACACTTTAAACTGCTTATCTATGAATCTATTGGTATGTATGACCTTCAAACATAAGCTTTTGCTTTTTTTATACACGTTTTTATATTTATACTAACCATTTTATACTATTAGAGACCTTTTAAAGACTCCTATTACAGGAAACGTTAAAAACTACTGACTGCTAGCTATATTTTTTTATATTTTCTATCCAATCAAGCTCTAACAGGAAGCAGATCATGTGAGCTTCACTGTTTGCACTCCCATTGGTAGTCAACATATTGCATTTCTATGCATTTGCACACATTTAAACTCTCAACTTCATTGCATTGTTTTTATCCGAAGCATCAAAAGATTGCAGATGGCTGTTTTAAAATCCGTATTTATTTAAACTGACCTTGTGTGACCCAGAGAATCCTTCCACATAGGGAGCATGACCACTGGTTTGATCGCACACTCCAGAATGGCCAAAGCTAAAGCAAACTCTCTTGCCTTGCTGCACATCTGGACAGCCTTTATCCAGTTGGACCTACAGCAGTGGAAAGGTTACAGGATGAAATGATTAAACGCTCCTTTCAGAAACCGTTAAACATTTTAAATAAATATCTTTTTAAAAGCCTTTTTTTTTTTTTTTTTTTTTACCTGTGTGACGCCCAGTTGGGATGCAAGAATGGAGCAGGGATGTTGTTCTCCAGCTGAATGATGGTTAGTCTCAGTGTGGACACAGTCAGGGCTTTGGAGCCGTACAGCGATCCGTTCCACTTGAACTCACCAGCAGGGGTCATGCAGAACTTGTGGGAGAGGTGTCTGCGTTTGTCGTGGTCCTCACGGTGTTGGTGCTTGTTCAGTGCAAGTGTGTTAGTGCTGTACTGGTTGTGGTAGACGCGAAATTTGCCCTCTTGGCCCAGTTTGAAAAAGCCACTGCTCTTGTTTGAGTCTCTCTTAAAGGAGCCAAAGGATGACAGTGGAGGAGTCTGAAATAAAATTCACATGATTTACTAGGGGTGGACGATATACCGGTAGACACGTTTAACCGATCTTTATCACGGTTATGCACTCTAGTCACGTTGCTGTGCACCAAAGTCACAAAGATTTATCGTTTGCACATATTTTTAAGCACTGCAGTTTAAAAACATGAATTCTCTGCTCATAGAGCGTTTGAGTATTTTTGTTGCTTTATTGGCCTTGAACAGTTAAATACACATACTTGTATGTTTCAAAATGGCTGTCTTTGCGAGTATCCTCATAAACACAGTAATTTAGGTCTTAAGTGAAAACAAACAGCTGAGAAAGAAAACACATGTGTAACAGTATATTGGATCCGGGCAGCTCTTAAAGTGACAGCAGTCTAATATTCCTGCTGTCTGTCTTTCATGTTAATCAAACAACAAAAGAGAGAAAATCTCTCACTGCTCTTGACTAAATTACTTTTGTAACTTTAATAAGAAGAAACATATATTTAATTTACACAGTGAAAAATATTCAGTGTTTCTGATTAAGGCTGCATGATATATCGCAAGCGATATTCATGCGCATCTTGTCAGTAAAGCCGGTTCTGTAATCATCGGTAAATTTCCATCTTGCATACGATTTATCCTGCAGCCCTATTTTTGATTAATTTATACAATGTGTGTAGCTTTTCTTATTTATTGTAGTTTTTTGTCCTATTGATTGTAATTAGTTTTCTGTTCTTATTTCATCACTGACTGTTTACTTGTCTTCAGTGAGCTTGAGTTTTTCTCTTTTTTTCTTTTTATTTTGGCTAATATTAGTTATTCTGTGATACTGACACGGCTGACAAGAATTATGAAATTTCTATTGTATCAAATTTTGATATCATAAAAACCTTATTAAAAGCAAAAAACTGTATTGTGATATACAGTGCTGCTTGAAAGTTTGTGAACCCTTTACAATTTTCTATATTTCTGCATAAATGTGACCCAAAACATCATCAGAAGTCCTGAAAGTAGACAAAGAGAACCCAATCAAACAAATGAGACAAAAACATTTTCTTTGTCATTTATTTATTGAGAAAAATTATCCATTGTTACATACCCGTGCGTTGCAAAAGTATGTGAGTCTCTAGGATTATCTGTTAATTTGAAGGTGAAACTAGAGTCCATCTGTTCAGAGGTTTTTTCAAACAGTGGAATGACTATCAGGTGTCATTGCCTGCCCTGTTTAATTTAAACAACAGGGATCTTTCAAAGTTTGATCATGTTCATGGAAGTGAATCATGGCACGAACAAAGGAGATCTCTGAGGACCTCAGAAAAAGAGTTGCTGTTGCTCATCAGGCTGGAAAAAGTCACAAAACCATCTCTAAAGAGCTTGGACTCCACAAATCCACAGTCAGACAGATTGAGTACAAATGGAGGAAATTCAAAACCACTTTTACCCTCCCCAAGAGTGGTCCACCAACAAAGATCATTCCAAAAGCAAGATGTCTAATAGTCCGCAAGGTTGCAAAGGAACCCAGAGTAACTTCTAAGCAACTATATAGCTAACGTTAATGTTCATGAGCCCACCATCAGGAGAACACTGAACAACCAAGGAGTGCATGACAGAGTTGCAAGAAGAAAGCCACTGCTCTCCAAAAACAATTGCTGCCCATTTGCAGTTTGCTGATTATCATGTGGACAAGCCAGAGGGCTATTGGAGAAATGTTTTGTGGACAGATGAGACCAAACTAGAACTTTTTGTTTCAAATGAGAAGCGTTACGTTTGGAAAAAAGAACACACTGCATTCCAGCATAAGAAACCTATCCCATCTGTGAAACATGGTGGTGGTAGTATCATGGTTTGGGCCTGTTTTGCTGCATCTGGGCCAGGACAACTTGCCATCATTGATGGAACAATGAATTCTGAATCATACCAGCAAATTCTAAAGGAAAATATCAGGACATCTGTCCCAGAACTGAGTCTCAAGAGAAAATGAGCCATGCAGCAAGACAACGACCCCAAGCATACAAGTAGTTTTACCAAAGAATGGTTAAAGAAGAACAAAGTTAATGTTTTGGAACGGCCGAGTCAAAGTCTGGACCTTAATCCAATTGAAATGTTGTGGAAGGAGCTGAAGCAAGCAGTTCAAAGGAGGAAACCCAACAACATCACAGAGTTGAAGTGGTTCTGTACTGAGGAATGGGCTGAAAGTCCTACAAGATGTTGTGCAGGACTGATCAGCAGTTACAAGAAACTTTACCTGCAGTTATTGCTGAAAAATGGGGTCACACCAGATACTGAAAGCAAAGATTCACATACTTTTGCAACACACAGATATGTAACAATGGATCATTTTTCTCAATAAATAAAATATTTTTGAAAATATTTTTGTCTCATTTGTTTGATTGGGTTCTCTTTGTCTATTTTCAGGACTTGTGCAAAAATCTGACAATGTTTTGGGTCATATTTATTCAGAAATATAGAAAACTGTAAAGGGTTCACAAACTTTCAAGCAGCACTGTATATCATTATCGTGAAATAAAATGATTCATATCGCAATATAAGATTTTGGTCATATCGCCCACCCCTATGATTTACAGAAATACACACATAAGCAACTTTTGCTGCAGACCTCTGGTACCTTTTGATTAATATGAGCAATAGGAATATTGATTCATGCCTTAGGAAACACCACTAATGACCAAAAATCTGTTTGTAATCAAAGCATCAATAACTTCTTTACAAGATGTTGTTGGTCTCCATTAAGAAAGACAACAGTCCCACCTCTTTAAGTGCTCTGCTACCATCTTGAGAGCTGCCATCTTTGTCCTGCATGACCTTGCGTTGGCTTAGCTTGCTATCAGGGTTTCGGAGTCGTGTAATCATGCGCGAGGATCCTGTTTTTGAGCCATCTCCATTAGCTTTACCCTCACCTAAAGATTAAGAAGTTAACATAAATGCATAAATCTATATATGAACAAATGCAAAACTTTGTTATGGGTGTGTATGCGTGTGCAAAGACACCTGTATCATCTTGGCTGTTGAGAGAAGACTGTGAGGACCGGTCCACCAGGTCAGGCTCTTCTGGACCTCGCAGACATTCAGAGATGGAGAAATGACTGCTGCAGCTGTTCTCGTCTGCCATCTGCGCAGGTTCAGTCTCCAGTATAGAATCTCCTTCTCCGTGACCAGCAGACTCTGAGCTCTTAGCTTAAGGACAAACAGTGACAGAAGATATACAGTATTACATTAGTAATGTGTGACACTGTGGCCATGCTGAGAGTAGAAGACTTGCTTAATACACATACTATTTTCGTATACTGTGAAACCAAGTCAAAGAATAGTATGCAGTACACTCCAACCTCAGCCAAAATAATATTGTAGCAAAGCATTAACACTGCAGTATCTATCTGTACACCACTATAAACTTTGGTAAATCTAATTGAAAACAATCCAGACAGCCTCTAGACGCTCAGTAAACACGATATACCCAAGGCGATGGCAAAGGTCCAGTGCTGCTCTAAAGACAGCACTATTACACAAAGGTTTCTGGGAAGAGTGGATGGACTCTAGTGCCAGGAGGGTCTTTGTTTCAGTACAAGAAAACAGAATATCTGTTCTTAGCTTGAAAATTAACTGCAGCTAACTAGTTAGGCCTGTCTTAATGTAACAGCTTGAACACTGAGAAATGCAGTTGCTGTACCTGCCAACTCTTTCACCCCTTCAGTCCCTTCCCCTTTCTCCTCACCACTGGAAGACGATGTCACGGCATTTCCCATGGGATTCTCAGAGTCAGGTTTAGTTGGTATGACTGAGCTGGATGCGGAGAGCTCAGGAACATTAGTGCTGCCCACCTCTCCAGTCAGGACAGCTGAGACTGAGGCTGAAATATCAACGGACAAATGCCTGCATTTAGTGTTTTAACACTAACAGATGAGAGATGCAATGATTTGGTTATAGTTTCAAATACAAATGATGAGGATTATAGCTGCATTTGAGAAGAGCCAAGATTACCACACACTACAAGTATTCAAATAATGTCGAAGAAAAACTTACTGTAGCAAAGCAAGCACACATACAAGACATCTGTGAAAGAGTGTATGATCTGGAAAGCACTGCACTGATTTTTTAGCATCACATTTGCATATAAAAAGTCAAAATGCTCTTAAAAAAAAGAGTGAATTCAGATACATTTTGGATTGACTGGCCTGATTAGTAGGTAACAGATAGACTACTATTCAAAAGTATGGGGTCGGTAAGATTTTTGATGTATTTACAAAGACGTCTCTTATGCTTACCGTAATTTTATGAAGCTACGAGAATACTTTTTGTACGCAAAGAAATTTTGCATGCAAGTGGATACTCTCAAAATGGCGCTACAGTGACACGAAGGAGACGAATTGTTGAATAAAGTCGTTATTTTCGTTTTCTTTGCGTGCAAAAAGTAAAATTACGGTTGAACCCCTGATGGCAGATGGACTATTTTGACGATGTCTTTCATACTTTTCTGTGCCTTGACAGTGTTAGTTACTTGGCAGTCAATGGGACAGTCACAAGCCTCCCGGTTTTCATCTAAAATATCTTAAATTGTGTTCCGAAGACGAAGGAACCTTTTACGGGTTTGGAACGACATGGGGGTAAGTGATTAATGACAAAATTTTCATTTTGGGGTGGAGTACCCCTTTAAAATTTCCTGATATATCTAGGTTTTCTATCATTTATATCCTGGTATTTAACATCATTAAAACACCTGCTGACATTCCAACATTTTAGCAATATACTGAAGATGATGTAGGGCCAACACAAACCAGTCAAAAAAAAAAAAAAAAAAAGGACAAAATTTGAATTAAACAGACCCGGAATCACATGAAATATCATGAAATACAGCCACTAGAGGCACAGGAATGTCTCTCACCATCTGCAGACATTTGCTCATTCACTGCATTCTCGTTACTGGAGTCTTGTTGTGGACATGATCCGTTCGAGTTCATCTGATCGGCCGCAGCTGGTTCACCAGCCACAGATTTTGATTCCAGTCTGGCCCTCTCGGCCTCCTCTGCTGCCCGTCGCTTCACCTCCTCAAGCTCCACTTCCTGCTTGGTCTTCAGACGGTCCAGGATCACATCTGGAGGAAATGAACAGAAGAATACTCTCAAGATACTGAAACAGCACAACAGCTGTCCAACATGTTTCTCTAAACAAAACACTTCTGTTTTCTATTAATACATGTTAAATTGGTTAAAGGGAAACTCATACATGTTTAAACTATCTTGAGAAGTAAACAATGACAAAATTTTCATTTTTGGGTGAACTATTCCTTTACTCACTGAAATGCAGTTTCTTACACGTTATGAAGTTTTAAAATAACGACTTACTTGCCTCGAGTTAGCATTTCAAAATACCACATGAATCAAAGTTTGCATGCAGGAAGCAAAACGAATGCACGAAACATCTGCAGCCTGATACATACTTTCCCACAAAGCAGATGAATCTCACTCTAGTGCAGGTGGAGCTGCTTTTGCACTGCTAAAAATAGCTGAGCGGAAAGACACCTTACAGTGATTTACATTACAACCAAATTTATTATTATATATTCCATCACATTCACTAATACTGAGTCAGATACAGTCATTGTATACTATGGACGGATTTTTGCAACATGGTTTGCATTTACAATAACTGGATGTATGAAAATCCAGATACAGACATACTGGAACATATTCATGTTTTGGATATTACATTATCCTTTAATGTTGCTTATTTCATTTAGTACTTATTGCTATTTTCTTATCCTTAATAACTTAAAAATGTGTAATAGTGTTATCTAGTAATGCAAAACAGTAATATTTTAATACTACAATATTTTTTTTTTTAAAGTATTAAAATAAAATATATAAAAATACTTAGTAAGAGCAGGTTTTACTAAATGGATTAGTTCAAGATAAATAAAACAAGTCAACTGAAAAAAAATTACATTTATTGAAAAGGCTTAATTTAATTATGTGTAAAAGTCTTTAATTAAATTATGTTCACTGAGAATTTTTGAGTGCATTTATTAAAGTTGGGCCTTAGTGTTAACATCCTAAGCTGTCATTACATACAACAGCTTCTTAAATACTTTTAATAAATAAAAATGCCCACATACGTATGGAAAATAACTGCTGTCGTTTCCATGCAAGAATGCTGAAGTCTTAACTTAAAGAAATTAAATACATCCCCCTTCCACAGAGCAGACAAGAGACCAGCAGAGTCAGCAGTGTCGTGTACTATTTAAAAAGGGGGAAAAATGAGTGTGGGTTGCTAAAATGATCAGTTTCCAAAAAAATATTGTTGATTCAGACAACCTGCGTCTCCATAAATAAGTTCTTCAGTTAGTCAGACATTAGGAATGATCAGACATCTGCTTAAAAACTTAGCAACTCAGAAATGAAACAATGAGGAACATAACGTTCACTGGTTGCATTGAAACAACAGCTAATATTCAAGATCCCCCCAAAAAAAGGGGGCCTGCACACAACAATTTAAACCAGTAATAAACAAGTACAGGATACCAAAATGTATTTTTTAATAAACAAAAAAACAAAAAAACAAAAAAAAAAAAACAGAAGCAATGAACTTCATTTCATCCTTGCAAACAGTTTTAGAAAAAACTGTAACAAATTTAAAAAAAAAAAAAAAAAACTTTAAAGCATTTTATTGTAAATATATACTACAAAAATAAATCTAAAAGTAGTATTTGCAAAAAAAAATTAAGAAAAATTGAAATATATTTGTTTGGAAAAAACAAACAAACAACACTTAAGACTGTCAAGTTTAATGTGCATGCAACTTTTTTTTATTATCATCCTTGCATGTGCATTTCCAAGATGGCAATAAAAAAATGAGCTATATGATTTGTGTATTTTCTTACCATTGGCAACGGTGAGGTATGCCTTGTTATTCCCCCTGGCCTTGTTAGTGAGTTCCTCAGTAATGTCCATGTGAGAGTGAATCTCCTCTCTCATCTCCTCCAGCACTGAGCAGAGGTCATTCTCCCAGTAGTCTTTATCCAGAACCTCCAACATCTCTGCCAGCTGGACTTTAGTGCTGTAGTACCAGGTCTGCTTATTTTCATCCTCACCATCTTCCTCTCTGAAACAGATCAAAGCACACAGGTTATGAACATTCAGTACAGATCCTTTATGGACTTTAAACCATATTTTTCTGTTTAGAAAACCTAGTGTGAAGAGTAAGTGATACATCCAAATTTTGACGATCACAACCAGACAACAAAAAAACAAAAATAATCTTTTTTTGGTTTTGCCTGAAACAGTATAAATATCTGTAATAATGCAAATAATAAAAACAGTTTTCAATACTTGCAAGAAAGAAAAAAAAAAATTATATAACTATCACAAAGATGTTAATGTGTGAACGACAGGACCATCTTTAGAGAATGTCATGTTATGTGCTCATTTATCACGTGTGTTTATATTGAGACGGCTTGAATGTGACTATTCAGGAATATTATCACCAACTTAATTTGCATAAATACAGTACACTCACATAAAGCAATACATATACACTATATAGCAAATCTCAATTACCATATTATTTTTTTTTATTTCATCGCACAATGTAACTGTATTATCACCCAGCTCTTTATATAAAGTTGGATATACAAGTACCTCCAACTTCATCCACATTCATACAGTATACTTGCGTAGAGCGACATATATAACATAGCACATCTCAACGGCTTGATTGCATGTATGGTCACAAAATGTAAACTATATTATATATTATAAAGTCAATCTAAAATAGGAACCAAAGTGTGATTCGCTATTAGTCCTATAGATTCAGTTTTCTGTGTATTCTGTAGCTTACTGTGAATAAAAAAACACATCTGTGTGGAGTTTGTGTTCTCTCCACGCTGACATTTATTATTTTTTAATTATTGTGAAGTGAAAGGAATAAATATCGCTTCTCTCTCTTTGCGCGGACACAAAGACCTCTCAGCAAGGTTAATTCATAGTCGCGTTCATGGTCACCAGGAGGATCAATGGCACAGATAAACTTTAATTATTATTGAAATAATCCTGGCCTGTCTTTGCTCTCTTGGCCGCATAGCAGGCTCATAATTGTATGGATGTGGTCCGTCATACGATTATGAATAAACATTTAAAATTTACCCAGCGTCTGAACTATCATTGTGATCCACTGTTTTCCTATTGTTTTAAACTGACCGCTCTCCCTCTCGTTACGTCACTTCCGGTTTTGGTGGTTTTCAGATGCGGAAGCAAAATTTCCCTAACAAAAATGTCCCCAGAAGTATATTTTAAATAAAATCTAGTTCCTAGAAATTGACTCACTGGGTCTCTAACCTGCATTTAAGTTTAATATATGTGACCCTGGACCACAAAACCAGTCTTAAGTCGCACGGGTATATTTGTAGCAATAGCCAAAAATACATTGTATGGGTCAAAATTATCAATTTTTCTTTTATGCCAAAAATCATTAGGATATTAAGTAAAGATCATGTTCCATGAAGATATTTTGTAAATTTCCTACTGTAAATATATCAAAACTTAACTTTAGATTAGTAATATGCATTGCTAAGGACTTCATTCGGACAACTTTAAAGTCGATTTACTCAATATTTTGATATTTTTGCACCCTCAGATTGCAGATTTTCAAACAGTTGTATCTCGCCAAAAATATGGTCCAATCCTTACAAACCATGTATCAATGGAAAGCTTATTTATTCAGCTTTCAGATGATGTCTAAATCTCAATTTCACAAAATTGACCCTTATGACTAGTTTGTGGTCCAGGGTCACATATAAGAATATCCCATTTTATTCATATTCATCCAGTATAGTCGCATAGGGCGATATATGATATATAGCAAATCTCAACTGCCTGATTGTTTATATCATCACAAAATGTAAACTATATTATCATCCAGCTCTAATCTGCCAGATGTGTCTATAAGGCATGAAGATATTAAGATATTACAAAAATTATCATCATGATCTCCTGTAAAGCTGCTACACAAATAAATCTGACTGTAAGAAGGATAATAGCTTTAGAAATGGCAAATGTGACACCTTTTTTTAATAAGTTATACCATATCTTCAGCAGTTTACATTCATATAATGCAAATACTCACATAATAATCCTCCTGTTGAGAAACCAGTATTTTCTTTGATGTCGGTCGTAACCAATGGGCTCCTGGCGGATGTACGGCCGGCTCTTCTGGAACTCCGTCAGACAGTCTGTCACTCCGGCCACTTTGTGCGCCACACAGATCTCACACTGCCACTCGTCCTCGGGCACCTCCTCCAGAGGAGGCTTGACGCACTCCAGGTGATAGACGGCCGAGCAGGTCTCGCAGCACAGCAGGTCGCCGAGCCGGTGGCAAACCCGGCAGTGGTCGTCGTACTGGATGACGCCCTCGGACATGAGCTCCTCACGGGCCAGGTTGGTGGTGAGGAACTGGTCCACCAGGAACTGCAAGACCTTGACTTTGCTCTCCAGCGGGCTAAAGGGATAGTCTTCACCCTCCAGGTCAGAGAGCACGTGGTGATATTCGGGGTCGCTTTCGCAGTATGCACGCACCACTTCTGGCCAGGTCATGCCGTCGATGAAGTAGAGCGTGGAGTTGACGCTGTCTTTGAGGTCCGCCGGTCCAAAAGTGGTGTTGGAGGTGTCCTCCTCCCTTAAGATAGCCTTCAGCAGGCAGATGTGCGTCTCTGCCATCAGCGTGCATTGCTCCTGTCCGACCAGAGCGGCGCAGAAGTCCTCGAAACGGAACGGAGAGAGACGCAGGACAGTGCTGAAACTGCGAAGGACTTCGTAAATAGCTGACGCGTTGAGTAGCTGCTCGTTGGGAATGAGAAGGTCCTCGGAGGAACTGGGCAGTTTCAGAAGAGGAATCTCCTTCTGCTCCAGAATAGGAGAAGGCGGTCGCCTTGGTCTTGGTCTTTTGCGACCTACTAAAACAGAAAGAATCAGAATCAGTTTTGATTGCCCGGAAGAAAGTCAATGTTACATTTTCAAGAAGGTAAATAAGGTCTCAATGCAATTTGCAATTTAACTAATGACTCTAATGTTGTTATGGTGCGTCTGTTTATAAGATTTGATTACAGATTTAACATTGAATAAAATAATACATGCACAAAATGTTCAGAAAAACACACTGCTGATTCAGACAACCTGTGTGTGCATCCACAAATAAGTCTTTCAGTTAGTCAGACATGAATGATCAGGCATCTGCTTAAAAACTTAGCAATTAAACAGAATTAAATGAATCGTGTATCTAATGAACATGTACAGGATATCAGCCTGTAATTTTTTTTATATATAACAATGAAAGCAATAACACACTTGAATCTGTAAATGGTAAAAAAGATGTAAATGTATATTTTAATCACTAAAATATATATATATCTATATAGTATATAGAACATATTTATATATAGAAATTATTAATTTACTTTTATTGAGCAGTAAGACATTTGGAATGTTGCAAAATATTTCTATTTCAGATAAAAGCAGTTCCTTTAAACCTTATCAAAGAATCCTGAAAAAAGCACAAGTTTCCTCAAAAATATTCTGAATTGGTGCTCAAGAAAACATTTCTCGCTATTATCAATGTTGAAAACAGTTGTACTGCTAAATATTTTTCAGTTAATTTAAACTGCTTTCAACACTGATAATAATAAACGTTTTTTGAACAGCAAATCAGCATATTACAATGATTTCTGAAGGATCATGTGACACTGAAGACTGGAGTAATGATGCTGAAAATTCAGCTTTTGCCATCACAGGAATAAATGACATTTTAAAATATATCAAAATGGAAAACAGTACAACGGTCACTCAAAAAAATATTTTAGCCCTAATTATGTCCCACAGGGCGGGTAATTAATCATGACAGCAGCAAAAGCTACATCATAAATGGCACTATGACGTCATGTGGGAGCATGACACAGTAGCGGGTCGAAATTAAACTTCCTCCCCGCGTCAGGTGCGACTGCACTGGCGCTGGATTTCAAAACAATCGGCCGCATGCTGCCCTGTCATTAGCTGCACTTCAGCTTTGGCTACGTGCTCCCAAACACCAGCCAGACCGCCACAGACTCATGCAAATGAGGGTGGATAGTAAGTAAAACACTCGAGTGTAAGATTTGGCGGTGCCTTAATGAAATTCTACGAAATACGCTGATCATTTTATTAATAAATTATCTTATCAGCTCGAAATCAATTAGCAAGATGACGGGCTAACTAACTTTTGTTGAGCTCATGTGTGAGACTAAAAAGTATTCCCTTTACAATCTAACCTCAATAGAAATGTAATCAAACAAGAAGAAGGAATGATTTAATAATATTTAAAACACAATCCAGAACGTGCCTGAATTTAATACGCTAACAGGCTAACGTTAGCAAATACATAATTGAAAGGCAAAGCGAACTTTTTGTTGATATTAAAAAAGGCTTCACTTTCGTACAATGGCAAGATGCGAATTTTAACTTCAGCACTTAATTACAAAGCAGTTTTTATGCTGAAATTTGCAATTTCATCATAATAAACGACCACCGCGCTCAAGCTAACTGCTAAACCCGCGGCCTTCTTTCCCCGCACCAGGATCCATTTTGAGTGTTTTGCTCAACAAAAGAGCGATCGCTCGAGTCGGACCCCGCGCTCTTCGTGCCTCACGGATCGGTCACTCGTGAGATCGCCGAAGCGTCCGTGACGTTACCTGCATTGCTGCCGTGGCTGCTCTCCGTGCAAAAACTAGCATCGTCTTCTTCCAGATCGTCCAGTTCCTCCAGGTAGTCGGACTCGTCGTTGGCCTCCTCCTCTTCTTCTTCCTCCTCGTCGTCCGTCAGAGGCTCCTCCATGTATTCCTCCTCGTCCGATCTCAAGCTGACCGCGTCTTCGTCCTCGTCGTCGCTCTCGTGGTCGTCGTAAACCACCCCGCTCGCGGTGCTCCGCCGCCCCCTGCCTCTGGCCGTTCCCCTGCCTCTTCCTCTGCCCCTCGATGCCGCGGATCGCACTTTTCTCCGGCCTCGTGTTGAATGATGATGGGTCCCTCGTTTCGGGGTGACATAATCCTCATCGGAGGTCCCTTTCGGCTTCGCCCTCAAGCCCCGGCGGGGTCTGAGCCCGCGTACCGGCCCCGCTGTGGGCTCCTGCATGAGCTGGGCTTTGGGCGGCCTGCCTCGTCTCCCCCTCATTATGGATAAAAATCTATTCTCCTCAGTTTCGCGTTTTGCCTGCACTTTACACGCAGCAAACCCGGAATTTCGGGCACCACCGCAAAGTTGATCCCGCGCAGCTGAGGATGCACTAGTCCCGCAGAGCCCCGGTCTCGGTTAACGCGAGAAAGCTCAAAACGATCGCCCGGCGCCCCGCTTCAGGTCGCTCGCAGCCGCCATGTTCTTTCCTCTCTCTCTGTCCGCTGACAACAGACAGCAGGCCTGTGCGGGGGTCACGTGACCAGCGCTCCGACTCGACGCTCGCTGCTTTCGCCACGATGTTTGTTGCGTTTCGCGTTTGTCAACACGCTTCCTGAGCGCCCGCTACTATAGTTAGGCACTTAAGCACGTGAAAACGTGCTTCTGCGTGTAAACCTCTTGGTTTTGGCGCTGTTTTGGAGCAGCGGCTCTTGTCCTCTGTTCTCCATTTTCCTCTACGTGTTAACTTCATTGAGATGGAGGGTTGAGAGAAACCGATAGATTTTAGTAGTATACTGAATGAAAACAAGTATGTAGTTTTTTTTATTGGTGTTACAGAACATGTAAATGATGCACTGTTTGTATATGCACAAAGTTTTGATCTCTTCTTTCTTTTCTCATGTGAATATAATTATATGATCAATAATAATCGTGTTTGATTTTCCATGCTGAATTTCACATAATACCTGCCACTTAAATTGATTAATGACAAGGCTGTCTAAGATAATAAACATTTAGTTAAAACAAATGTGTTCTATATATATCTATATATTCAAGTTGGTTTCATATATGTTTGGAAAAAGTAGCTTTTTCACTCTGAAAAAAGTTGCCTTGCACCTTGAATACAACATTTTTGTATTCAGCACTTTTCAAAGGTAAAAGTTTTCAAACATATTTTCAGGTTTAAAGAAGCAATAATAAAGTGTGTGTTTGTGTATGTTTATTATTCGTTTCTAAAACAACTGACAAGTTTTATGATTTTCTTCAAATGGAAACAGAATGACTTGACTGCAAAACTTACTTTGATGTGCCAGATAAACGTTTTCCTATAAAGGTAACATACTTGAAAACAAAATTGTTTCACTTTTATGTTTTCATTTAAAATGTAATAAAATATTATGCCAACACAGTTTGTTTGTTTTTTCAAGAATGTCAGCTGTCAGTCTTTTTGGAGGTCTCAAAAGTTCTATCAAACAATATAATAAAAATACTTTTATCTGTTTTTGTTAACACTAAACAAACAACAATGCGAAAAATCATCATTGATTTTTATGTTCTCTTACCTCTTTCAGAGTTATCATTTTGCACATCATAAAAGCCTAGGGAACCTCATATACTCATTTACTCATTTTTTGTGTGTTTACAGTAGCTAACCATGTGCATGGCTGAGCCTTTGGTCCGGCTTGTTTATGTAAAAGTGATCAAGAATGTGGCAGAATTTCCCATGCAGACGCCGAGTCAGAATGCCAAAATACCAAGATCAAAATACAGAACCACTAAAACTAATACAAAACACACAGGTCTTGAAGAAGAAGCGCTATAAATAAAAACATCCACTGTACAGACATGAAGCTGTTCACAATAATAGAGATCAGTGGTGAGCAATACTGGAGTAACAGTGACCTCTGATGGTTAGGTTGGGATTGTCAGGTGTGGAAAATATATTATATTGTAAAAGAAACTCCATCATGTCTCAAGCTTCATATAGTAAGTGAGCGTTTTGCCTTTGTCTTCAGTGTCTGTAACGTAGATCTGAATCTAACATGTGAGCTTGAGCTACAATCGTTCTCATTCATTCTTAAAGCCGGTTATGACGTAGCAAGCACACCACGCTGCGCTCGAGCTTCTTTGTGCTCTTCCTGAATGTGTCGCGTGAGGTAACTCTTTTTCAGAACAGTGGTAATAAAGCTCGTTACAACAGAAGTAACCAAATCACGTCAGCATTACCCGTATTTTCATTCAAAAGTCTCCCAAAAGGTGTCACTATCTCAGGTAGTCGTGGCCGAGTGGTTAAGGCGATGGACTAGAAATCCATTGGGGTCTCCCCGCGCAGGTTCGAATCCTGCCGACTACGAAATTTATTTGTTTTTTCAATAACATCGTTGCACTACAGTAAACGGCAAAGATTGGACGATATGAGACGTCCAAAACATGTCTACTAAACACACATAAAAATCAATCTCATTCATAAATATATTTAATTAAATTTTTATTGAAAGTGTATCTTATGTATAAATACTTTACTTAAAATATATCATCTTTTCTTAGCAGTAATAAGATCCTTAAAATTACTCATTGCTTACTTGTACAGTGTATCTGTGCATTGAAGAACAACAGATTTGACTTTTGTAGCTGGTAGTAAATAAAAAAAATAAAAATCAGTTGCCAGCAGGTGGAGACTTCGTGTCATTTTACTGCGTTAAAACCTAAAACCGTGGACCTCAATCTTAAAATCATGGTTTATATTTCTTATTTTGGGTTTCAATGTTTATATCTAAATTTATTCTAAACTGTCCAAGAAAAAGGTCGTAATTTATTCAGGGCCGGCTCCAGGCATGGACAGGGGTGGGCTGAGCCCACCCAAATGACTGTATTGCCCACAGAATTAGATAAAGATTACGTAAAAAAAAAAAAAAATTGTGCATAGATTAAAACTAATCTGAAGCGGACTGTACTTTGAGAAGTTTAAGCTATAGCTTGAGACTACCCAAACAATCATAAAATAAAATTGCAGCATTTTCTTTTATTAGCTGAATGCAAGGCGCGCTGAATTCACGCGGAGGCTTCAGTCTGTTGCAGAACAGCAGAGGCTGACAACGAGCGAAAACGGGCAGAAATATTTGCACGCTATCACGGGGAGTTTGTGAGTTATGAGGAGTTTAATACACGAATATGTATCATAGCCTACCACTTGAAATTACCTGAGCAGTTTTAATGTTCTATGGGGTAGAGTCTGGAGCAACTTTACCAATCACCAGGTGCATGAGAACAACTAAATATAGGAATGTGAGGAAAAATTCCAGCACTACTTGTGATAAAGGGAAATTTATTATAACAGTACCAACGCGTTTCGGCCTAGGAGCCTTCCTCAGGGTATTATACACACACATTCTATACAAACATTTAAAAGGCACATCTCCATATAGGATTGCACATTTACAAATTAGCAACAGCTGACAAGCTTGACTCAAATCATCACACTAATTAAAAGGAATTAACTATCAGCAGAAAGTAAATCACCCAATCAGAGCAAATCCACATCAGATCAACACATATCAGAAAACACACATAAAACCACCATCATAGAAACTCTTTCAGTTTTAATGTTCTAAAAGAAAAAAAAATCATTCAATAACGTGGGTTTATTGCATGGACGGAGCACGAGCATAATATAAGCGTCTAAAATGCATGTAGGCTATACAGTTTAGTTGAAAGCTTACCCCCTTTGACTTGTTAATGTTGAATGTAAGAATGAAAATTGAAATTAAACAACACTGAAATAAGAGTTCGTTACTATAGCAACAGTCGACTGTAATATCCAATAGTGCAAACTATTCGACTTTTTTTTTTTTCGTTTTGGTCAAATTCTGCTGTTTTTAATTGAAAGTTGGGCTGTCATTTACGTGATTCATGTAATTCATAATTATTGTGACGACAATAATTTCTGTTTTCAACATATTAGGAATACAACTAAAATTGAATGTGTGCATATTTGAAAATAAAAAATATTATTTGCAGTTCAGATTGGTTACTTTACAAAAAATCTTGTTTATTTAGTTCCTTTACAAATACCATAGTGGTCTGGTCTTAATATTTTCCTCAAAACAATAGTCTCCCTAATGTTCTAGATATGATTATGGCCTTGTTTGGTATAAATAAAATACCAAAAACTCCCCCCCCCCCCCCCCCCGGAAATCTGCCAGCCCACCCTTCTATAGCTGTCAAGAACCGGCCCTGCATTTATTACTCACTCACCCTCATGTCATTCCAAACCTGCATTTCGTTCGTTCTTCTGTGGAATTGAAAAGATGTTAGACAGAACGCCAGAATTTCATATAATCTTTTTGTCTAGGCCTCTATAGTAAAAAGTTGAAACAACATGAGGATGACAAAATCTTCTTTTGCTAACACCAAAGATATAATCTCTTTTTTTCTCCATCCAACCATCATCAAAACCGTTTTATATGGAAAGAGATGTGGCAAAACAAAAGGAACAGCAAGCTGACAAGTAAGATAAATGTGTATAATACGGAAAGTCAATGTTCCAGAGATCAGTGTTTGCATTTTGGAACACATTTGCATAAGGTGCGGCTGAAAAGCCAACAGGGTTTTCTTTGTCTCACCCCATGACATCACACAATTCGGAAATTGCCTTTGAACACTTTGCCTTCCAAGATACTGCAGCATGCGCTGATCACCTGCTGTGACCCTCACTTATGTGTGTGTCCTCCACACAGAGCCTCTGCTATCAGGAGGAAGGAGACAGGTGACTCCATCACTGGCGTGCAGTAGGACTGGCTTCTGTCTGCTGTTTGGCAACCATTATGTAACATATCTGGACAAGTTCAGAGTGAGTTGTGAAATTTTAAGATCATGCAGCCAAGAAAAGCACAGAAATTGTGTGGTTAATAGTTATTTTACATGACCTGTAAAATGTTTGGGGTCAGTAAGATTTTTTTTTTTGGAAAGAAATTAATAATACATTTATTTAGCAAGGACACATTAAATTGACCAAAAGTGACAGTAAAGACATTTACAATTTTACCAAAAAATAAAATAAAAAAATGTATCATGGTTTCCACAAAGATACTATGTGGCACAGCTGTTTTCAGCATTGATATTGATAATAAATGTTTCTTGAGCATCAAATCAGCATATTACAATGATTTCTGAAGGATCCTGTGACACTGAAGACTGGAGCAATGATGCTGAAAATTCAGCTTTGCATCACAGGAATAAATTATATTTCAAAGTACAGTATATTAAGATTGAAATTGTAATAATATTTCGCAATATTACTGTTTTTACTGTATTTTTGATCAAATAAATGCAGGCTTTCTGAGCACAAGAGACTTCTTTTAAAAACATACCGACCCCAAACTTTTGAATGACAGTGTAGGTTTTTTATTGTTAAGAACTTTTTAAATTTCTTTTAGAAAGTGAAATAAATAAAAATTATTGGCTGTATATTGATGACTCTCCCTCTCTTCAGTCCAAATGTGATGTTTATTTTTTAAGGCAAATTGTGAACTTTAAATTAGTTTGGCTTTTCTGTGCTTTTGTGGGTCATGTTGACCCGTTTTACACTCTTAACACAGATTTATTGCAACTGAATGTCAACGTTGGGGGGTCTTCAGCTGAAGTGTAGTTTTATTCGATTCGGTCACTTTCTGACATATAAATGGCCAGCAAAGCAGGACATCCCAGAAGTTTAATCAATACATAGAAGGGCAGTTCACTTTTGAGCCTTAATTACTATTCTCAGAAGAGTTCAGCTTAAGATCACCACAGATCTTCCCCAATCTGCCGGACTAACGTATATTCTGAGAAGCAATATAGTTGCTGTACAAGCTTAGCTTAACATACACATCCACTACAATTGTATTAAAGCTCACTTACATAACATAAAATCACAAAGGCTGTAGGTTAAATGGGTGTTGAGGGCAAAGTTCACTGGCTTAATTGTTTTACAAATCTAATAGCAGTGCAGATAACTTCCTGTAACCAACCGGCTGGATAGCCAGAAGGGCTGTGACAGCACCATATAGATAGTGTGAAACGCAGATGCCCTGCATTTCACCCTCAGCAGGAAGTGGGGGGTTTGGCAAAGTGTGTAAGTATGCAATTATCCAACCACGATGAAATGATCATTTATTTTGGCCAAGAGCTGCAGAAGTGCCGCAGTGAACAGGTCTTCATATGTTCAAGTGCTTCTGAACATGATGGGGACTGTCTGATCGGTTCACTGTGCACTGGATAATGTCAGTGCCTTAATATTCCCATACTTTTTCCTGCTTTACAGCAACTAGGTAATTATGTATATTTTTGCGACTTGGAGCCCCCTACAGTTAAGAGAGTGGAATTCACTGTCGTAATTACTGTGGATAGCTGTACACGTGCATTTGTTGCTGCCGTAAAGCAAGCCACCATTTCGCGGAATTTCGCACACCCTGAGAAACTTTCACACTCCCAGAACAGACTTTGTGAGGAGCATATGAAAAGAAACAGAAGCCATTCGTCTTATTATAAGTTAGTGTACCATCATAATGATTTTGAAACTTATATTTCAAGGTAAAAAATATTGTCTGTACAGTTGCTTTAAACTTGAGGCATGTAGATAAGTGCATCTATAAACAATGATTTAAAGACTTAAGGTACTTAAAGTAACAAGGATTTAGATGTACAGGAAAGTTCTCTCACTCTCTCTCTCTCTCATGTGCCGGTCCATTTTAAAGAGTACAATGTCGATACAATAGGCTGTCGTTTGGAGTTCAGAAGCAGCCTATATTGCTTATTGATTGTAATTTCAAAAGTTTCCTTGTCATTGTTCATACAATCACTTGAGTATTTTTTACAGAAATCACATTGAAAACATGCTTTTCAAGCAACGCATTTTACAAACAAGGTTTTAAAACACTCAATATACTGTTTAAAGTGAAGACAAAAAAGTGTTGTGGCACTCTGTGGTTGTCAAATATTAGTGTAGCCTATCATGTCCTTTAGGATTATTCCAGATTCAATATAATTGGCAGCACTTCTATAACGTTGATTCCCCTTCAATTCGGTCACTCTACATTGCTATGGGAAGTACCTTTTCCTCGAATACTACTGAAGCCTTATTGAAGCACGCCAGTGAAACTGGCCAATGGCGTTCAAGCACGCGAAATATGAGCGGGAATCCCACTCTATATTAGGCAGTGCTTGTACGTCATCCATTCAGAATCTTTTTCTTCAGCCAGGCTTCTTGCTTCTCGTAGAAGGTTATCAAGAAAGAACTACTCACCGTGATCTACACGCTGCAGCGGACACGTCTTCTCTTCCCCTGCTGTGTTCCTGTGAGCTTTGGATTCAGACAAAGATGACTTGTGATTGCCTCTCCTGTGCGGAGCCAAACGAATCTTCTGATGGCCACGAATCGTGCATCTTCTGCCTGGGTCGCGCCCACGCAGAGGCGGCGCTTGGGGGATCGGACTGCCCCCACTGCGGGGATATGAATCTCCGGACTCTCAGGCTCCGTGTGGCCATCATCCAAGCTGATGAACTTGCCCAACTAACTCTGCCGCGCTCTTCCTCTGCAGCCTCTTTCGAGCCAAGGAGGAAAGTGCTGCGGAGACCCGGCCCCTTTTTTCCCCGAGGTGCACGACGAGATAAAAAAGTCGTGGAGCTCACCAGTCGGGTGCATAACCCGGGATCCTCCCTCCTGTCTTCTGTGGACGGAGCTGACCAAGTGGGGTATGTCAAACTCCCCCCTGTGGAAGAAGCCGTCGCTGCCCACCTCTGTCCTTCAGCCGCGGCGAACTGGAGAGTGAGAAACAACGCGTCTCTCCCCTCTAAACCTCGCCGGCAAGGCTTTCTCCGCGGCGGGCCAGGCAGCTTCAGCACTGCACGTGATGGCGATACTCCAGGTGTATCAGGCCAAGCTACTCAAGTCTCTGGATGAGGATGGGCCGGACCCTGAAGTGTTCAAAGAGCTCCGACGCGCCACGGATCTGGCCCTCAGAGCGACGAAGGTGACAGCGCGAGCGATCGGCCGCAATATGGGGAATCTTGTGGTACTGGATCGTCACCCGTGGCTTACGCTGACCGGGTTAAAGGACTCAAAGAAAACGGCCCTTCTGGACGCTCCCGTGAATCCCTCAGGTCTCTTCGGAGCGGCGGTGGAGACGTTCACGGAGCGCTTCGTTGAAGCGCAGAAGCAGTCGAAGGCCATTAGTCACTTCCTGCCAAAGCACACCGGCACGAAATCTCCTGCGCGTTCCCGCTCCTCCTCAGAGCAGCGCGCGGGAAGACCGAACGCCTCTTCTGCTGCTCTTCAGCGCGAACATGAGCCGGCGGTGAGGTCAAGACAACCATGGCCGAAGCGCCATCAGGGCTCGAAGGGCCAGAGACCCCGCCCTGACAGAAACGGCGGGCCACCGGCACCGGAATCAAAGCCGCGTTCCTGATGCTGTCTCTCGGAGGAGGAAAGCTGCACCCAGCGCCGAAGACGAGCCACTGAAGAAGTCTGCTCGCTCCGCTGTGTGTGCTCACCACGCCCCCCTGCCTGTTGCGGGTGGCGAGAGCAATTGTCATGTTTGTGTTTTGACTGTTCCACTATGCAGTGCAATAAAGTCGAAAAAAATACAAAACTCACCTCAATATCAGGGCAATTTTCCTCCTCTCACTCCCCTCTCCCCCATCACTCACTCTCACACTCGTGTGGTATTAAACTCCCCGCCCCCCAACGGCGAGTTATCCCTCACGGTGTGCAGTCCGCCTCGCCCGCTGTCACAGTTCACAGAAGCGTGGCAGGCACTGCCAGGGGTATCAGAGTGGGTTATGAAATCAATAAAGAACGGCTACACGCTTCAGTTCTTCCGCAGACCGCCCCGTTTCAACGGTGTGTTAATGTCCACTGTACGGGAGCGGAATGCCTCAGTTCTGCGAGAGGAAATACACAACCTCCTCGCAAAGCGCGCTGTAGAGACAGTGCCCCTCACAGACCGCGAGAGCGGCTTCTACAGTCGTTATTTTCTGGTGCCAAAGAAAGACGGCGGACTCCGCCCAATCTTGGACCTGAGACCGCTGAATCGCGCGCTTTCAAAGCGCTCGTTCAAAATGATTACGCTGAGACAAATCCTCTCACATATCAGACCGGGAGATTGGTTTATCTCCGTGGATTTAAAGGATGCTTATTTTCACATTCAGGTAGCCCCCCGCCACAGGCGCTTCCTGAGATTTGCATTCGAGGGGATAGCGTACCAATTCACGGTCCTGCCCTTCGGCTTATGTCTGGCCCCTCGTACGTTTACGAAATGCATGGATGCTGCTCTCTCTCCTCTGAAGCAGAGCGGAATGTGCATCGATGACTGGCTAGTCTTAGCCCAATCAGAGAGCGCGCTGCTCAGCGACAAGTTCAGACTCCTCGCTCATCTTCAGAGCTTAGGGCTGACTGTAAATATGCAAAAGAGCATGCTGGTACCGAGCCAGAACATCTCCTTTTTAGGAGTGGAGCTGAACTCAATCAAT
>JAFVLL020009619.1:0-14513 GCA_021397915.2 Tor tambroides | reverse complement strand
CCAAAAAAAAAAAAAAAAAAAAAAAAAAAAAAAAAAAAAAAAAAAAAAAGTAATGTGAAATAGGGCAGTGCTAAATTTAAAAAATAAAATAAAAATAAATAAATGCAATTTGTATGATATCTCTTTTATATTTTGCAGATAGATTTTACAAGGTGAATGTAAACTTATGACTACAATGTACTTTCAGTGATTATTTTTGTATTACAATAAATGTTAAAAGATTTTCAAATATCCTTAATTTAACTGAATATTTTCAACATATTTCCTGAATATTTCAACATATCCCCCAACATAAGCTATATACAGTTTTGGATTACAAAATCTCAGAGAGACATACAGCAGCCTGCAGATATAAACCACATTTTGTGACTCATCTGCAAAATCAGAATCATTTTCACATTTTAGCATTGACGTGATTAAAATTTTAGCAATTTCAGCTCTTTCATGGATGCTGACTTTCTAAAGTTTGCAATTTAAATGTGTCACACATTTTGAAAAGCAATTCATTGAATATTAAGTAGGCCTAATTCAAACCCCACCCGTTTGCAAACTATGGATGTGTTGCCTATTTGTATTCACATGCTGTTTTCCTACAGATTAAGGAGTTAATTTATGGTTGTTTAACAGTTATTCTAGACTTTAGATTTATTCTAGACAGATTTAGTTTATTTTATACTCATCTGAATAATTCATTCTGCTTGCTTTATTGCTTTTCATTCGATAGACATACTTTAGAGTGGTACTTTACCTCGAGGTGGCGCGAGATGCTGTTCCCATTCAACTAAAAAGCAACCAAAGAAGCAACACATCTGTACAATATACAAAAACAAGTTGGTTTAGTTAGAAATAGTTATGGTAATAGAAAGGAAGATATAATAATTTCTCGTCTGAGAATTGGTCATTCTAACCTCAACAAATCACTTCAAATGATAGGGAAACATGATTCTGGTCAGTGCAATAAATGTGGACTTCCAGAAACTGTAGAGCATGTAATAATCAATTGCTTGGCATATGAAAGTGAAAGAATTCAATTGGAAAACAATTTCATTTCTGTTGGCATTGAACCTTTAACTTTGCAGAATATACTTAACAGTTCTTACAAAGGATATAAAGCTCTTGTTTCTTTTTTGAAAGCAACAAAGTTATATAAGAAAATATAGAAAGGTAGAATAGAGTTGTTTTTTTCTTCCGTTTTTACTTCTGATATCAATGCCTCACACTCCAGTAGGTGGCGGAATATGCACCAAAGCTGGTTTGCCAACCGTCATTAAACGTCAAAGAAGAAGAAGAAGAAGAAGCAACACGCGGGAACAGTCGTTTCTCAGCAACGAGCAACGTGTTCATCTCTCTCTTCAGGAATTATTAAAACAATGGAGATTGATTTATTCGGTATAATGGAGCTACTCGTAAAAACTCCGACGAAAAGAGGTTGCCGATTAAGGCGATTAAATTCTGCTGAAAATGGCAGGAAAAAAAGGAAAATAGTGAAGTTCATTCATTTCCTTCATGTAACAGTGGGCAGAATTTAAGTGAGGGGATTCTGAAAGGTAAGTTAAGCTTTTTTTGTGTATTGAATGTTTTTTCCATTATTGTATTTATGAAGTTAAAAAGACAAAAACAATTAAAAGACACTTTTTAATTCTAGAATTTCATTGATCAAAATAGAAAATATTAATAAACAATCAAAACTGCAATTTGCAGCAGATTTTTTATTTATTTATTTTTTTAAAAAAAGCATTTATTTCACATTCAACTACCCAGCTAAATCAATGGAGGGCATTTTAAACTGCAACTGTACATGGCTTGCTTTTCTTGCCGCCTTTTACAGCACTGGGTGGATTGCGGAAGCGTGCTGCATTATGCCAGCCAGTAAAAACACAAATGTACCATAGACAGTTTTTCTTATTTTTTATTTTTTTTTTTTTTTTTATACAATGTACGCATTTCTTCAGTTTAGATTTGTGACGGTATATTTGATTGGTTGTATGTAAAATGATCTCCAATTCAATGGATAAGTGTTTTTTTTGTTTTTGTTTTTTTTGCTAGATTTAGAATAAAATACTGTCATAATACTCTCACTAACTTCTATTATATCTTTGTATGTTAGAAACAATAAGGGTAGTATGCCTTCTTTCGCTGTGTTTCATTCATGCTCGTGCACGACGAACAGGAGTCTTGACAGTGCGCGCGTCCGCGTCGGGGTTGCCAGGTACCACAATCTAAACAGCGCAGGCACCTAGAAATGAAAAACGGTGCACATTTACGTATCAGTGGGGTATGGATCGGGCCTGGTAGGTATAAAATCACAGAAAACTAATGACAAAAAAATAAAAATATGATAATGTTGATAATGACCCTATTCAGAGTGTAGTTTTACTTTGTGAAAAAGACGCACATGGCAACATAGCTTGACGTCACGACGTAATGTTTGAGAATAACCTGGTTTATTAATTTCAAGTTTGCCGCGAGAAGGCTGCGTGTAGTTTTCGCCAGCGTGAACAAAGTTTATAACGGATTCATTAACACACTGATGGCTACACCATACTCCCACATGGAAACCGACTCCAGAGGTGATAAATACTTTATTTTACTTCAGAGTGTTATTAAACTGATCTGATGTGTCGCGGCGCGCTCTCGGTTGTACCTGTTTCGTACCTCTACTTCGACTCTACGGTATGGCTTGGGTGAAATTAATCAAGTTATCATCCACTATAACTATTTCTGAGTTGATGGTGGAAATTCACGCTGTTATATACAAAGTAACATCGAAATATAAGTTATTTGTGGACATTAGCGAACAAACGTTTGTCTTGAGTTAGCTGCGCCAGCCCAGTACACGACGCTTTTCTGATGGTTTCAGTTAAGTAGAAGTAAATATAAGCGTGTCTATGTCTAGTTTATAGTTTGATCCATTTTTAGAGAAGTCTAGTACTAAAAAGTGCTCGCTCACGTAGTAATACTGCATCTTATCTTATCTTATCTTGTCGCAGGTGGGGTATTTGAGTGTCTGTGGAGGCCTCTGAGAAGAGTCTGGAGACTCCTGTGCTGCCGTGAGCCTGGTGAGCATCTGAAAGATTTACAGCATATCAGTAGGAAACACTTGAAGTCATTAACTAACATTATAAAGCAAACTCATTCATCAATAGGAATTTTTATGAAAATGTAACTGTTTGAATATTACATTAATACTTATGTAATTTGAATGAATGATCAATTTAGTACAAAGTGTTACTTATTCTTTATAAACAGTGGCAAAAATAATTTCTCTATATTTATCAGAAATAAAATTTTCAGTGGAAGAAACCTCACCACATTTTAGTGGCCATAGCTCTGTCCGTCCATGGTGAAGGTCCTCAAGTTGTTTATCTTCACTGGGTTGAGGTAAGATACAAATTGATTGTCATTTATTTGCATACAGAATTGTGGTAATGTGAATTTATCTGCTAGAACAGTGCTTCTGAAACCTGCCCTGGCAACACCATTTTTGATGTCTTCTTTCTCATCTAAAGCCGGGCACACACTGCGATTTTAATAGTCCTTTACGATTGTTGCTTGTTAGACTGTACGAACATGATCATGTCACACTGTGGGATCTCAGTTGTCATTAATGTCATTGACTATACGACAGTCAAGATGTGTTAAAAACAGATGCGTGCAAGAAAACTTGTCCGGAGTTTTACATTATCAACCCATACACGGTCAGTGACTATGAGCTGCATTACACGCGAGGCTGACATGTTAGCTATCATGAAAAGTACATGAATGGCAGCAATACTGGCGTATTTAAGAAGAATAGTGTAAGCAGCACTACACACCCAAATCAAAACCGCGGCGCCACCGGTGCTTATCATAGCAAAGGTAATATCATAGGGATTCTGTGAGCGGCGGTCAGGTTTATAGCGGATAGAAGATTAATTCTGAGCATGGCTTGTCTTGAAAAGCGAAGACAGTTTGACATTCGTCGTAGGAGATGTCACAATGCAGGACTGTGCGCCAAATCTTCCCACACTGCCAGAATTTCATTGGAGGTAAAATCTGATCACAACGGCTATTAATCGGCTGTCGGTAGACCTGTCAAACTAACAATCAAAGACTACAGATTTCAGCCTAGGATTGGAGGAATCTTTTAGGTTTTGTGAAATTTGTCTCAGACAGCAAAATCATGGTCAAAATCGTAGTTTGTGCCTGGCTTAAAGCACCTTATTGAAGTCACCAGCATCATTAGTAGAGACTGCAGGACTTCAATTGGGCATGTCCTGTGTGGGAGACATAAAAAATGTGGAGTGGGAGAAGCACTGTGCTGGAACATTTTTGTTGTTTGTCTGGTCTTGTCTTTTGAGAAATCGTCCTTGTTATTTTTGATATTTATCTTGATTAAAATTATATGCCATCAACTATAATGTTGTCAAATTATAACCACTTTTTTGCATCTTGAAACATTTCAAACATGTTCAAGATTTAATCAACATAAAATACAATTTGAAAACCCAAGCTCCTGAAACATAAGTGTTACCTACTAGGATGGGCATTTCAAGCAAAAATAATTTGAAGATCACTGGGAATTATTTGATTATTATTTGAAAATCACACCCCTCCCCTGCATGCACGTATCAGGCTACACACCACATAAACAGAGAAAGAGGGAGACCATTCACTAGGGCTGGGTTTTGACACAAATTTCACGATTCGATTCTCATTCACAAGCTCGCAATTCGATTCGATTCCCGATTCGATTCAATATCGATTATTTTGGATATATCAAGTACACATGCCAAATTTTCTCAAGGAAAAAAAATCCTTTTAACTAATGCTGTAAAATATACATGAGTCAGTTGGCACTACATTACTATAATATTGAAACTGACTGATATTTTAGGCTATACAACTGCCTAAATTACACTTTAAGTGTTAGTTCACCCAAAAATGAAAATTGTCATTAATTACTCACCCTGATGTCATTCCAAACCTGTAAGTCCTCCGTTCATCGTCGGAACACAAATTAAGATATTTTTGTTTGAATCTGAGAGCTCTCAGACCCTCCTTAGACAGCAATACAACTGAAATGTTCTCATGTCCAGAAACGTAGCAAGGAGATTGGTAAAATAATCCATGTAACATCAGGGGTTCAACCATAATTTTACAAAGCCACGAGAATAGTTTTTTGTGCAAAGAAAACAAAAATAATGATTTTATTCCACATTTTCGTCTCTGTGGACGTGCGTTCACGACAGTACATGACGCAAGCGCGTGGTGGCGCAAATGCTGATCCAGATCCAGCGTGATGACGTTGAAGACATGCCTTGTGTTCGACGTCATCACGCTGGACAAAAATGTGGAATAAACTCGTTATTTTTGTTTTCTTTGCGCAAAAAGTATTCTCGTGGTTTCGTAAAATTACGGTTGAACCCCTGATGTTACATGGATTATTTTACCAATCTCCTTGCTACGTATATAATATAACATTGCTAATTTAAATACATTTAAATGGTGGCTGTCATAAAAAAAAAAAATAAAAAAAAAATTAAACTTTGAAGAACGGTGAAAGATAATGAATATATGGTGCATATATTTAGAAAATGCCCCTCTCTACAGTTTATTTTTCTACCTGACTAATGAGTTTATGGTCACCGAATATGTTTTTTCTGAGGTGACTTTACGTGACATTGTTTACAAGCCATTATACTGACGTTTTTTTTGCGGCAGAAACACTGATTGAGCGATAACATGACACAGGATACAGATTGTAAAGTTGTACTCTTTCTTTTAACTTGCCTTCGGATGTTTAGTCATGTTTATTTTGTGCTGAAACTGGTATTAATGTGGAGGAGATGATCAGTTCACGTGCGCTACTTGCTGCCACTTTTATTGAACTGAGGCTCTAGAGCGATATGTCACTCCACATTAAACAGCGCTAAAACAACTTTTTTTCCCATTCATATTTTTTTTTTTTAAATACTAGAATAAAATGGACAGAATTTGAAATCAGAGACTTTGTTTCATATTAAAAGTACCAAAGCACAATGCTTATTGCGATATAGGATGGGAAGTGCCCTTCAAAGTTCAGTCCATTAACTGGAAACAGGCTAGACTAATCGATTCTTGGGATTTAAGAATCGATATCGTTCCGTAAAAACGAGAATCGATTAATGTCGAGAGATTGATATTTTTTTTTACCCATCCCTACCATTTACACGCATGATAGGAAGCTGTTTAACTCATTAGGGGATAGGCTCTCAACTCAAGCCGTAATGATTGTAACATGCTGAAACATTTTAATATAATAAACATAACCAAATAACTTAACATAATAGTCTGTTGATTAGCATAATCTGCTCATAAGACTAGGACATTTCCATTTCAAAAAATGGAACCCTTAAAGGGAATAGATATAAGATGGGAGGAAAATATGTATTTCAACTCTTTCTCTCACATAAATATAATTATACTGTATATAAATTGCGGGCATCAGGGAGCCGTTTGTTAATATGCGGGGCATTGAAATCGCTTTTGAATGCGTGCTTGCTTTACTTTCACTTTCGATATTTGCGATCACACGTGCTCTGTGTTACGTTATACTACGGATTGACAGAATTTACCACACAGTTTACAAGATTAGATGTTTGTCAGTGGTGCTCAGGATCTGCAAATCATTCGCCATCTTTATCAGTCATCTTTCCTTACTCTGTTTATGTGGCAAGTGAACTTTATGTACTGTAATGTATCAGGCTACCGCTAGCAAGCGGCTAACATTGCGCTCTACGGAGACACTAAAGGCACGTTACTTGTTTTCCGTGCCTTCCTGAATACAAGTTCAGCACACCTCTAACCCAGTCGGGGGTGTTTGTGGTCTGTACAGAACTTTTATTTCACATCGTCCCAAGTTACCGTAACTGTTAAATGCCATATGCATGTCTACAGTGTGCGCGTGCGACAATGTGTTGTTCTTCTGTTGTCTTTGACAGCTTTTAGGTGCGTTATTGGCAGCGCCACCCTCTGCTTACTTGAACGAGTCACCACCACATCAGCGCCGAAAATATGGGACGCACAACCTATTCGATATTGTATAATTAAATCAACTAATCGAATATTCGAAAATCGTGATCCATCCCTATTACCTACATACCTGTTTTTTAAGCAATTAAAGGGATAGTTCATTCAAAAAAAAAAAAAAAAAAAGAAGAGCCGATCGTTGATTACAGGAAGCAGTATCTCTCGAAGCTTTCTTTTGAAGCATTCATTTAGGGCCTGAATTATATTTTTGAAAATGGGGGAATTCCCCTCTTAGGTGACTCTTGTGGGGGGATTTTTTTAATTCGAGGGGTGGAGGGGGCATTTTTTAGACATTTTTCAAAATTATAATTCTCTCACTTAAACGTTTGATCATGCAGTGCATTTTTTGTTTATACATTGGGGCAATTGTTGCACAATAGCTTACACACAGCACCTGCCTGATTTCGTGAGTTGTATGCGAGGTTCACACATACTCCGTTTACAGTGCGTTTAAGTCCATGTGAGGTACAGAAGCAGCACAGACTCATTGTGCTTTGACACAGGAGTCTGCTACTCTGATCCGTGGCTGTTTACCACAAACGCAGCATTTATCCATTATTTTAAATTTTCAAATCTAAACGTTACAGAAAATGCTTTTTCAGCATTGTTATTCTTTTTTAACACAGTACAGTAATACAATCTTTCATAGATGTTTAAACACAATAAATATAAGAAACACATTATTCAACATGCTTCTAGATTCTTATATTAAGTTGCTCAAGAAAGTGGCAAAACAATTAAACTACTTTTCTTATGTTATCACAAACATTATATCTTATGTTATATCAGATTAATCTCATGTAGGATGTTTATATAATTAACCCTCCAGGAAAAATATGTTCAGCTCAAGTGGGTCACTCCTCAACGTGTGACAATTACTTGAGGCAGTGGTTTCTATTTATTTTTTAAAGTAAAAACATTCAAATTTAGTTATTGTCATGTGTAAGTTTTGTCTTGTTGTTGATAATCAAAAAACTTCAATTAACAATTTCACTAATACTTTTTTTTTTTTTTGGCAAGTTTAATGGTATCCACCATTTAGTCTGTGCAAATACAACAGGCCAAACCTACGCAAATACAGTAGTGTTGTAATTTATAAATGATACGTTTTTAAATGATTCATAAATTAACTGTCAATAAAATGTAACTAAAGACTTGTTAACGATAATAACTATAAAGATAAAAATACAGTTTTAAAATCTCTCTAAATACAAAAAGGAGAGTCCACACCACAACTATAATGGCACAGATGAACGATATTGTTGGAATCACTTTCAAAAAAAATTTTTTTCCAGCTAATGAACAATAAAAAAAAAAAAAATTTGAAAGCCAACCAGATTCTATCCTGTTTTCAGGAGCTCGAGCATTTACAGTGACAGATCATAGAACTACAGTGTTATTGTATTAGCGTCCATTGGTGTGGATGCTAATATAGTTGTCGTTCTTGGTTTGAATGGGCCTGAAGGCACACATGCTTATTGCTCATGACCTCTTCACCTCTTTCCTATATAGATGAGAATTTTGAATGAATTGCTGTCCAGCCTAACAACAGAGTTCTTGGACCTACATTTTAAACCCAAGTTTAAAGACTGAGAAAATGGATATACTTCCTATCAAATCATCTGCCCAGCTGCCCAACATGTCCGTCTGACTGTCATACTGACATGGAATGGATTTCTACTTCCAGAATGAAATGTGTAACGGCCAAGGTACTTCATCATTACTGCCTACTCAGGGGACCATACTTTGTGCAAACTTCTCAGTGGTTGTCTCTTCAAACCTCTGGACAGCATGATTTTCACTTTTGCCAAACTGACAAAGACAGCAGTCCACAAACAGACCTAAGTTGGTTGGTTTAGGTCCATGCAACGAGGCATTAGGTCATTAGCTGTCCAACTTGAAGATAATGAAGTGCTGTACAAGCGAAGTGTCCTTAAATTTTAGATAAGAACTGTTGTTTTAAGTATTGTCTATTGTTAATAGTTTTAATGAGCGTATGCGCACACACAGGTGCACAAAAAAGCTGTGCATGAATATTGAATATAATATTCATGAATATAATACCTACAATGGTTTCTTACAATGGATTGTTCCATTGCTGATGGATTTTTCATGCTGTTCTACTTGAACCTCTTAAGCCCGAGACACTGCACGATTTTAGCAATCCTATAAGATCATTACAGATCACACTCTGTGACATGGATCTAATAAACTTGGCTACGAAGTGTGTAGACTGTACGATGATAACACCTATTGACTCGTACGCTACGACACACGTTACTATATAGGGTTGGGAATCGAAAGTCGATTCCAGAATCGGATACTTAAGGTCAGGAATCGGATACTTGTTGTCAAATTAAGATTTCGATTCCGCCTATCGATTCCTATGCGCTTTTTTTTTCCTTCATCTGTGAGGACCAGTGTGACCTAGCGATCTAATCTAAGCGCTCCAAAGTTTCGCCAGTGAGTGAGTCATTCATAAATTACGTGATTTTGTTTAGTTGTCTAATTTTTTTTTCTTCAGAATCATGAGAGAACCACAACTTCCATTGGGAAAAAAAGAAAGAAAAAAAAAAACTCAATTTATCCAGAATCATGCAGTTCTATTTTGCACACAAACAGCTCTTAAAGAGTCCAGTTTTTATGTAGCCTGTTGATTTTTGTTCATGGTATTCAGCTCCAATAAATGGTTAGCAAAAAAGAGACACAGGATTAAATGTTTGATATCATTATTAATCACACTGGAATTGAAACTGGGAATCGAAAAGAATCGGAATCGATAAAATTCAAACGATACCCAATCCTATTACTATAGAAGAATATAACATCACCATCAGCTAGTGGTAAACAAAAAGAGGATGATAACTCCAACTGCTAAAGTGTGATTTATGTGCTAAAAAAAAAAATTAGATGCCACGAAAGAGGACAGCATAAGTGCTTGAGGTGAGCAGTTTTATGTTTTAGCGCCACGTCATGTTGATTTCATGTCACATTTTTATTGGCTGATCAGTAAACATGGATCGTGGCAGCAAACACACTGTGCGTTGATCGTGCTGTATCGTAGACTATCTTTGGTCGCAAGACCGTGACAACCACCATCTTTGAACCTTTTGTACTGTATGACACAGGACCACTGATTAGGAGGCACGATCACAGAAATCACTACTATTGTTTCACGATGCCAATATTTAGTCTGGGACAGCCAAAAGTCGTGCAGTGTTTCGGACTTGAAAGGGATATTCCACCCAAAAATTAGAATTCTGTCAATACTTTGTGTGGAAGACATACACACAAAAAAAGATATTTTGAAGAATGTTGGTAAGCAAACTGTTTTGTAAATCCCAACCAAGTTTGGAGCAGAAGAGAGATTACTATATGTGGCTCTCTTGACTCAGGCCTGGATAAAACCAACAGTTTAGGGTCCCTTTCTAGTTATATGCATGCTCCAAAACCTGTCTGGTTGGATTTTATGCATTTAGGGATTCCCCTAAAATCCAAGCAGCATGGGATTTCTTCAGGAGTGTTGCAACATACATTTTGTCACCATTACTTGAGTATTTATATTAGGCATGGAGGATGTTACGATGTTCTCACAACATGCTTACACTGGAAGAAAGTGACAAACTAAATCACTTCCATTTGCTACCAGCAAAGCTGTTTACAGTGCAATTGAGATATTACTTGTTTTGCATGCTTCTTGATGGCAGGGATGACATGGTATCAGTTACATTTGAGTAGATCTCTGTTATTACAACTTGTGGGTTTGGAGGGGGTTTGTTTTAACAGAACCCTGGTTGTTTTGTTTGATTCAGCTCCAAAATGTGACGGGCATAATAATGCTGTGACACTTACCTTCATAATAGGAAGGAAACTCACCTGCTTGTAATTTTCTAGTGAAACTGAAGGCCTTAAGTCAGGGGTGCCCAACCCTGTTCCTGATGATCAACTGTCCTGAAAAGTTTAGCTCCAACTTTAATCAAACACACCTGCCTTTAATTTTCACACGATCCTCAAGACCTTAATTTGTTGCTTCAGGTGTGTTTGATTAGAGTTGGAGCTAAACTTTTCAGGACAGTCGATCGCCAGGAACAGGGTTGGGCACCCCTGCCTTAAGTAGTTCAGGTAGATTTGATCAGTTGACAAACCCTGTCCTAAAGGTTTTTGCTAAATGGTGCCTTTTGCTTATTTATATTTTTTGTAAAGAAAAGCACTGTTTGTATGAAGTTAAATATTTAAGAAAATAATGCATTTAGTGTCCAAAAAGAGATATACGAATGCAATACTGTGATGTATATTGTTTGTTTCAAAGCGTAACATGTTGCTGTTATCAAACAGCCTGAATGTGTTATGTTGTAAATGAATAAACTTATATGACCTAAATCCATTTTGCTGTGTTTATGTATATTGCACTAGAGAGCGTGCGGTGCAAAGGCAAATGAGCATCAAGTCTTTTAACAGGCTTGTCTCAAGTTATGTATACTACAGTATATACAAGTTACAGAAGAGACAGAATATCATAACTTACTGCAATGCTTCACTACTAAGAGATTAACAGTAAAAATAACATTACATAGTGTTTAGGTCACAAGTTTATCATGAAACAAAACAGTCATGAATCCTCCATGTAATGACACACAGTATTAAGAATCAAGTGTATGTACACTTGTGAACAGGGTCATTTTTGTATTTGGTCTTTGTGGACTATATTTAAAGTAGTGCAGTGCTAAGTAAAAAAAAAAAAAAAAAAGATTTTCAAATGACAAATTTTATTGAATATACTTTAACATAACCTCAACTGTATAAGGTTTTACATATTACACTCATACTAGAGACATACAGCAGCCTGCACACATTCATTGTAATTTTCAAGTTTATTTTCTTTATTTCTAAAGCACATTTAAAAACAAGTTGTTTTGTGACTTTTTCTTTTTCATTCATTCTTTTTTCCTTTTTATTTTTAAGTTTCCACTTTCCAGAACTGTAAAGTGGTAACTGGTGAGAAAGAAACAAACTCATAAAATTTCTCTCTGTAAAATCCTCTTCTTTCCTTCAAAACAGCCTAATAGTGTCCATACATACAACGGCTTTAACCTCAACAATCAAGATCTTTAATAAAGATCGATAAAAGTTCGAGAGAAAGAGACAAACAGTGCGGTATGAGGCGGCCCGATATATGAAGGATTCAGGAAGTGATGTGACTGGTAGAGGTGTGGCCTCGCTCCCGAACTTCAGTTAACCAGTTAACTCCATTTGTCTGTGATAAAATATTGCTATTAAAGCAGTTTTACTTTTCTCTTTATATGTCGTCTTTCTATGCAGTTAGTTTATAATGAGAATTAGGTTCATATGTTAGTAACATTTCCTTGAGAGAAATCTTTTAAACTTACTTTTAATTTGATTAGAAATAGCGTAGAACAGGTTTTCCGTGTTGCTGTCCATGGTGCTGCACTTCTATTTACTACTGGTTTGGGTATTTTGCTTGTAAAAGTCTCTGTCCCTCTCTATGTTTTTTGTTTGTTTGATTTTTAATAACATACACTGTGGTCTTCTTTATCTCTCACACTAAGGATAATGTTACTGCTGGGTTTAATTTTGCTACACAGTTACATTAAAAAAAAAAGCTAAATAAGTGTAGGCTACAACACGCGTTCTTCGTATGGTCTAACACTTAATTCTGTCGGATAAAAATGTCATGCAGTTTCTAATTTTGACTCATAGTGTCGCTGTTCACCTGCAAAACAATGTGTGTCTTCAACACAATCTTCTCCGCCCCGTTTTTATGTCATACACAGGGCTTCAAGCTCCTCTCGTTGTAGAAAATCGTCGACAGTGACTGATTGTCTGATAGTGTACTCCTCTCGATTTTTCTTAATTTAATTTTGCATTTGTCGTTTTGTACATTTTAATCGTTTTGTTGTTGGATTTAATTTCTGCTTAATATCTGAAGAATTCCAAAGGTTCCGCGTTGCTTGCGCGATGTTTGGTCTTTTGTTCTTCGTGCTGATGGCGCACACCGCTTATGGAGACGTGAGCTATTCTTTCCCGGAGGAGATGAAACGCGGATCTGTGATTGGAAATATAGCAAAGGATTTGGGACTCAATGTGAACAGACTGTCATCTCGTAATGCTCGAATTGATGCTGAAGGTAACATAAAACGATACTGTGACATTAATCTGAGCACTGGAGAACTGACCGTGGCGGAGAGAATAGACAGGGAGGAGATTTGCGGCGACAAGCTTTCATGTGTTTTAATATTTGAGTTCATGCTCGAAGATCCGTTAGAGTTGCACCGTGTTTCAGTTCAAATTCAGGATATTAACGACAATTCGCCTGTTTTCTCAAAAGATTTGATTACATTTGAAATCGGGGAGTCTTCTCTTAGAAGTACTCGCTATCGGTTGAATGCGGCTCATGATGCAGATATAGGACAGAATGCAGTTCAGAGGTACGATCTACAGAAAAATGAAAACTTTAAACTCACGATCAGCTCAAATGCAGACGGAGAAAAGAATTTGGAATTATTGCTAGATAAAGAGTTAGATCGCGAACATAAAAAAGAGATAACATTAATTCTCACTGCGGTAGACGGCGGGACTCCACCGAGATCAGGTACTGTAGCCATACACGTCACTGTGCTGGATGCTAATGATAACGCTCCAGTATTTAGCCAGGCCATCTATAAAGTCAGTCTGCCTGAGAACTCTCCTGTAGATACTGTAGTGGTGACAGTGAGCGCTACTGATGCTGACGAGGGACAAAATGGAGACGTGACGTATGAGTTCAGTCGTATTTCTGATAAAGCCAAAAACCTGTTTTCATTAGATACAAATACAGGTGCAATTCGAGTAGCAGGTTCACTAGATTATGAGAACGAAATTGTTTATGAATTACGCATTGAAGGGAAAGATGTGTTTGGTTTATCCAGTGATGCTAAAGTTGTAATAGAACTTGTTGACGTTAATGACAATGCTCCTGAGATACGATTGAAATCTTTGCGTAGCCGCGTTCCCGAGAATGCGTTACCCGGTACAGAGGTTGGCATCATTAATGTGCAGGACAGAGACTCTGAGAATAACGGACAGGTGCGCTGCTCCATTCAGCAAAACGTCCCGTTTAAACTCGTACCTTCAATCAAAAAATATTATTCTCTGGTGACCACAGGTGAATTAGACCGCGAGCTGCTCTCTGATTATAATATTACAATTACTGCTACTGATGAGGGCTCTCCGCCTTTATCTTCCACTAAGAATATTCACTTGACTGTAGCTGACGTGAATGATAATCCACCTGTATTTCAGGAGCAGAGTTACAGAGCTCATGTGCAAGAAAATAACAAACCGGGCTCCTCTATTTGTTCAGTATCAGCTACAGACCCGGACTGGAGACAGAATGGCACTGTAGTTTATTCTCTGTTGTCCTCTGATGTCAGTGGCGCACCGGTGTCCTCCTTTCTATCCATTAA